>JAAAKQ030471440.1:0-17571 GCA_010016005.3 Zanna intricata | reverse complement strand
TATAGAGATTGATACCTCTTGTACACCTGATGGTTCTAGCATCATTTCCTACAAGAAATTGTGATCAGTAGTATAAAAAATCAAATTAATATACCCCTTTTTGTTGTGAAATATTGCCTTGTTGGTACTGTATCTTAGTAAGGTAAATGGTATATTCGTGACTAATACTCTTATTACATCCTTTTGTTTTTTTTTTGTAACAAAAGTTTTTTGAATTTTCTGTTACCAGAGATTTCTGAGGTTCCTGGTTACGCATGGCATTTTTCAAATGCTACAAAATTTCCATTTCATATTTGCACACTCAAACTTGGAAATTTATTTCATAAATTAATAAAAAAAAAAAATTATTTATGAGTGCTTTCTTATATTTTACTACTGATAAATCGTGGTTTGTTCTATCATTATTGTTTGTAATGAACATTAACTATATAAGGTAACAAAAATATGTTACCTTATTAATATGTTGTATGATTTGAAAGGATACTCAAAATTCCACAATTTTTTCTATAAAATTTTACGTTATTGTATAATAAAATAATTTTATTGTATCCATCACGTGGCGAAGCTTCAACATAAGAGTAATGGACTTATTCCAAGATCTATAATTAAGCATTAATTAAGAAGTAAATATTGATATGGAATTTGTATGAGGTATTTGATTTTGTTTTTTAATTTTTTTTTGCATTTACTTTAAACATCAATAAATTAAACTAACACTTGTACTTGTTTTCTGATGTATCACTTGCTGATAAAACTGTTGTCTTTCTATAGCAGATTTCATAAGTGTACTTGGAACAACTTATTTTATCAAATAACACAAATGGAAAGTATTAATGTAAGACTGATTGTGATTCATCTCTAACAATAGTGCAGGTGTTGGTCGTGATTTCAGAATGGTAAGAAATTTTTACTGTTGATTTTATTTCCTATCATTTCTTCAACCATAGTTTATTGTAAAGAAGACCCCATACATTCATTTTATAGATGAATAAGTTATTTTGATGTTTTAATATTCAATTAATTTTTTTAAATATTCAGACCTAACCCACAAAATCCTGTAATTTTATTCCATTGCAAGCTTAATTTTGTTTTTGGTAAAATTTTTTTTATACTTAACCTAAATACAAATTAAAAGAGTATATATAGTAAATTCCTGATTATCAGAAGGCTCTCTTTTTCTGTTTTAATCTCCAGAACTACCATAAGGTATTACTTCAGAGAATGAATATGAGAGACTGGTTTGAGAGCAACGAAGGTGATCCTGGAATGCAAGCACTTAGCAAAAAGAAGATAGCCAGATGAAGTGATAACAGTTCAGGAACTAACAAAGATTATGATACTGAGATTTGTGAAAATAAGGAAAAAATTTGATGAAAAATGTCAAATGTCACTTGAATTTTTTGAGAGATTGCAGCCGCTTTTTAAAAGTCATTATTTTTATGGATGTCAATAAATGTTGTTAAGTCTTATCTGTTTTGGTGATAAGTTATATCAAGGCATTGTAACGCAGTATTTTAACATATATGGTAAATAACTGCTCAGGTGGCTAAGATGCATGCGAGGAAGATCTGTTCAGTCTGTTTTCACAGATCCCTCTAACCTGCCTAATTGAGACTTCAGTGCCCATCACTATTCATGGGACTCATCGTCATTTTTTTCCCCAGACACTATAGTTAATTGACTGACACGTAACTTAAATCTCTACTTATTAAACGATGGGTTGTACATGTTTGTATCTTCTTCATCGGGTACATTTTAATGCATTGATCTATCCTTGTATCTGGCAACTCTACTCCAACTCTTACCTAGTGCCTTTGCAAAACATTTTTTGGAAGTGATCACAGGACTGGTTGTTATCTTGGTTGTATATATGTAATCATATATATGGGTTAGATTTCTAGGCTTGTGGTTTGACCTGACCAACAGCTGATGTGGATAACACATGAAGCTGGAGGTAAAATGTCTAAGACATTTTACTAATAGTGTATGTGTATGGTGTAAAATGTTCCGCAGTTTGGGAGTATAGTGGAAACAGGCTGCAACGGCTAGGTCTGTAGGAACGCCAACCCCCAAAGTCTTAAAGAGTAAGATTCCTCTTTAGGAAATTAATAATTTCCAGTCTACATCCTTACCAACGTGCAGGTAAGCCATTATCCAATCTCTCATTTTATTAATTTTCTAATAATATCATTAAAAAGATTTGTATTGAACCACAAAATTTATTTAAAATGTTTCCTTATAAAAAAATCAAATAACTTTTTATTAAGTGTTTGTTGCTCTCAAACGAGTCAGAGAGAACAAGAAAGAAGTTTTTTTTAAATAGTTTGTTCTTATCTGTTTTTCAAACATCAAGCCAGTTATAATGTTATATGAATGAGATTAGCATGTGACCAATTGGGATACATAGGTAATACTCTTAAACACAGTAATATAAACACATTTGATCATAGGAGTTGAATTGGTTGCAAACGTTTTTATAAGTGAACATATTTCATTGTGAAAAAAGAAAAGGCGCAAATAATATGTTTCAGATATTATTAATTTATTTTCAATATTTTTACTCATACAAGAGACATAATCATTATTAATGTAATAATTTTATAATCATAAAGTGCAGTAGCTTGTCTTGTATTGATTAATCTCCTTCTTAAGGGTTTCTTTATGTTGCAGACTGTTTCCAAGTTGCACTTTATACATTGCGTGGTATAAAATACCAAATTAATTATAAAATTTATATAATGAAATAGCTGAATAAAAATATGAAATATTTAAGCATAAAATAAAAATACAATTTTCAGATTTTGTTCCACAGTACTTTTTTTTTTTTCATTAATGGAAATTATTATTGTTTTACTGGCCATGAAATCAAGTAAGAATTATCGATGCAGAAAATGGGGTCTTCATGTATAACCATGTATTTATACTTCAATTAATTGTAATAGATAAGACCTTATCCGGTTATATATATTTCTATTTTAAAATTAATGAGGTTAATTAAATGAGGTGTAAGATAAATTATAATTTAGCAAGTTTAATTGTCCAGTTACTGCAGTCAGGCCAACCATTCCTGAGATAGTTTAGTTAATTGAAAACAAACCAGTTAATTGTGCTTATTTTATGTTTACTTTAGTAGTTCATAATTATAAAACATAACAAGTACTCATCATGTGGAACCCGTTTGCAGCTGCATCAATTTGTTCTTGTGTTTATGAATAAAATGCTAGTAAAACAAAATTTTATATAATATACAGTTTTTCTATTATACTGCTGACATTTCTAAGCATTAATGTGTCGCATTCTTGATTTGGAGCCCAAGGTAATGTTAAATTGTATTTTATTTGGTCAGGCCTCATTGATGAGAAGGATTTTGTTTGATTATCAATACCTCCTTTAAATTCTTGTTGATAAATTCAAATTAATTGTAAATTATTAAAGCAATAATGAAGCTTTTCAGCTACTACAATTTATAAGTTTTCAAAGATTTAATTTTAATTTTTTTTTTTTTTTTTTAAATTACATTATTATTGATTTATGATTTACTTTATTTTTTATCATAGAATGTCGACACAACTGATGATTCATTTCCAGATAAAGATCCATTACATTTTACAATTAAAAAAGAAATCAAGGATGAAGTAGTTGAGATGGAATGTTTATTTGTAAGAGGTGTCACATCAAAAGATGATCTGATATCTGAGGATGTAAGTTTTTGTTTTCATATATTTGCATCGCTTGTAGATTGCATTCATTAAATTATTACATTTACAAATCAATTTATAATTGCCTGCTCTTTTACTGTGTTTAGTTATATCTTCAGTGTTACTGTGAATAAGAGGCAAATTTTTTTACAAATAGCCATGGTAAGTTTTCCATATTTCATTGTTAATGTAGGGTAATGTCATTGTTATCCATACTTCCATCAATTTTTTTTCTTGTAAAGTTTTGCTGCATTTGTTAAATTGATTGCAGATTCTTTTCTGCATGCTACCAGTGGTTTTTCTTGTAAAACCTTTGAACTCAGCTATATATTTAATAAAATCCATTTCTCTGTGAAAAGTTTCCAGATCAAGCAACACCTGATTTTTATGATAAACTATCATCAGATTGAAAACTTGCATATTGGTATGAAAAGTATCATTGGTTATATCATCTCCTATGTGCATTTTTTTTTTTTTTTATTACTAGTTTTATTCTCTTAACAAATTAATTTTAAATTCAAAAAATGAAACACCTGTTTAAAAGAACTGGAATAAGTATGCAATTTTTAAATAAAATGTTCAATATGATTGTCAAGTACGTTATAAATATCAAATTAATAAAAATATTGTTCACTTACTAAAATAAAACTTGCAGGAAAGTTTTAATAGTTTTGATTTCTGGATTGCTAACAAAAAATAAAGTATTTTGTTTTATACAGAAACCTGGTTAGGTAACCTTGTGTACTTCTCTAATTTACAAGAATCAATAAATACGGCAATCAAGTAATTGTTCAAAATCTCCATTATTTCTTTGAAAGAATGCTGGGATGTAGAGCAGTTTCATCAAAGAGATAAAAATTTTACAGATTTGTAAAATTTCATCTTTTAACTCATTGATTAGATCAAAGCTATTTTTAAATGTAAAAGTTTGTTATTGCTGTAATTTACTAAATAGTAAGTTGAAAAAGATATTAAAAAAAATTATTGGTCACATTTGATTACTTGATTTATTTTGATTACTTTTAAGAGGCAATATTATTTTTATATAACCAGATCAGAAATAGATAGCCTGCATTTCTCTTCAAAATCCAAGATATTTTTGCAACTGCTTAAAACCTGTAGCTTATTGAATGAAACTGGGTTCTCACTAATTTTAACATATGACCTGGTCTCAATCATTTTGTAAATCCTGCGTTAATTATCAAGTTTATTCAGAATCACCACTGCATTATGTTTATTGGTATTTATGTGAAAAAAAATCTTTTTCAGCTTATTAATTATGTTACTGTGTTCCCTCTTTTGTGGTTTGTTTCAGATCACAAATTAATTTTATCCGCTTAAGATCTGATAACTTTTAATTTCAGCCTTTTCCGTTTCATCATTGTTTAACTCTGATTTCAACAGTCACCACAAGTTCTTTGAAATCTGCCACAGTATTAATTAAGTCAGACTTGAAACCTTTGAAAAGTAAATCCATGTTGTGATTAGTGAATTGTACACCAGATTGATTGAGAACCAATTTCTTCTTTTTTTTATAATATTTGTAATTTGATCAGAAATTAACAAGAATTTCTAGTTTTCCCCAAAAGCATTTATTTTATCTTCACTGTTTATCCTGTTCCCTTCAAAAGTAGTTCCCATGTCACTTACACCATCATAGCTTCTAGTTTGAAAAAAAAAAAACCTGATGAAACACCTCTTTGGGTATCACCTGCCTTGAGCTCTGCTTGCAGTTTCACTTTTATCTCATCTGTTGTTAAAAAATGGTGTCCCTTGAGTGATATTTTAAGTTTGGGTAGTAAGAAAAAGTGACTTGAGTGACATGTCTAGTGATTAGAGTGGTCGCTACATCACAATTACGTTTTGCCAAGAACTGTTAGAAAAGTAAATTAATTCATGCCAGTGTGTTGTTTTGTTGCAAATTTCACAAGGTGGGTTTTTAAAATTCAGGTAGTTTCTTCAGATTACCTCATGCAAATTGCATAAAACTACTAAGTAGTACTCTTTGTTGACTGTACGATCTTGCGATAGGAATTTGGGGTGAACAATTCCATTTAACAGAGGAAAACAGTTGGAGAGACCTCATAATTGATTGGACTTGAGTTTGACATGCTTTTTTTTTGGTGTTGGCACCTCAGAAAAACTTCCATTGAGAGATTGAGCCTTTACTTGCCATTGTACCATACCCCTGTGTTTTGTCACCAGTTATGATGCGTTTGAGCAAATCTGGGTAATCAATATCAGAATGCATTTCTTCAGCGATGGTTACACAATACTGTTTTTGTTGAAAATTTAGCAGCTTTGTTTAATTTTCAAACTATTACTAAAAATTGTTTTGCACAAGCCATATGAAATTCCTATTTCTTCGGTAATCTTTTTAATGGTGGTTCTGCAGTTAGAAAATACAATTTCATTGATTTTTTTGACATTTTCATAATGAGTAATATGCTAGAATGCCCAAACCTCGCATCATCTTTCATTCATTCTCTGATCCAATATTTCACACACAAAAGATCACTGAACACAGTGAAATATGTCTTGTTTTTTCGCTTCTAAACACAATCTAAACATTGCAGCTGGCTGAAAATTAACGTGCATGTTACTGACAGTATTAACAATATACAGAAACTCAATTGACATGGACACCAACGGAAGCAATTAAAAATTCTTGTTACTTTTTGATCAGACCTCAAACAGTTTGTTGAATGCAAAGAAATTTATCACTAAAAGAGTCTGAAGCTCATCAGGTTTAAAAGTGCACATGCACTTTTTAATTACATATTTCAGAAGTATATTTCTTTGTGAAAACTGGTTTTATTTTCAAATCCAACCTATTCAGTTCGGTATTTAAAACCACTTAAGTCATCAAATTTTTTACAGCTATATTAATTGTCAAACCTGTACTACTACAGATACACTATATTCTCGTATTTGACCAGACCAGTGCATTTACAGTTTCAATTTCAAATCCATTGAACCATTCCCATAAATATATGTATTGCTTATTAGTAATTTGAATGCATGCCTTTAAGTGTTGCCAACATTATTTTGCAGTTACATTGTCCTAATTACATTAGGGGACAAAATAGATTTTTTTTTTTGTCACAGGAAGGAAGATATATGATTTTGATAGTATTTTTTCTCCTGAATTCAATTTTTCAGTTTTCCCCCGCCATGCAAAGTTAGCTAGAGACAGGCATTTATAATTTCAAACATTTTAATACTTTCTGCATTCTTAACCAAGCAATATTCAAACATTTAACTCTTCTTTCAGAAAGTAAGAAATGACAATTTTCTGCTATATTTCACCTTTGGAGCATTCTCTTGATAGTACAACAATAATCAGCCAGCATATTAGGATTTCATTTGCCTTGATACCTCTTTTCCATAGCCGAAATCTCCTAATGAAACTGTTCCCTGTACCAAGATTTTTCAGGAAGAAATTTAGGTGCAAGTGCAGGAAGTGTACTTTTAAGAACATTTTACAACCCAAACTTTTATAAGATGTTGACAATAGTAATTTTCCGCTTTTCGATTTCTCAAAAAACTCTGAGTAACATTTTTGAGAGCTTTCCAAGCTGTTTTCTCCAGTGGATTCAATAATTCCACAAACTTTCATCATACATTAGTGATTGTATTTGTAGACCCACAAGTATTCCTTCCTTAAGTTTAGCATCGTTAATTTTAGGAAACTTCTATTTTAAATATATGAAACTAGGAGTATTGCCCATTGCCTTGACAAAATCTTTCATTAATCCTAGTTTGATATGTAATGAAGTTAGATATACAGATTTAGGATTATACAATGGGTCATGTTTCACATTTTTTTAATTAGGAATGAGTGATTCTCATATAGGTCATTTTTATCTAATATGGTCTTTTCTGCCCGTACTATTCCATTCACACAAAAAAGAACAGTACTTTGTGTGTACAAGTTGCAGACCAAGAATAAGTGCAATAACCTTCAAATCACCACAAACATCCCATTCACACACTGCATATTGAAGCTTTGCCAATATAAATTTACAGTTTTCATATGTTTCTTTCATGCTAGCAGGGTGAGCCACAGATACTGATGGGAATTTATTGCTAATATACAGAAGCACAGCTTTTAAACTAACTTAGAGGAATCTGTGAACAAGCGCTGTTCTGTTAGGTTATGTTCATTATATAGTGTACCCATAAGAGAAGAAATATCATTACAAAACACTAAGCCATTTTCTTCAGAAAATTAGTCTTTAAATTCAGAATGATGATTACAATAAGCACATATCTTAGTATTCTTTTGAAGAAGATTCCATCCTTTTAGGCAAGAAGCAAGCATTTCAGTTTTTTGGATAACTTTAAATGTTGTATGAGATCATTAAGATTTTCTTGAGTCAATAAATGAGATTTAGATGAACTGTTTTGTTCAAAAGTTGTATCACCAGAATCTGTTTCTTTCTTTTCCTTACTTCTGTCAGATTCTGAACTCTCTTCATCTAATGTCACATATTCTAAAGGCTTTGATATGGGTAATTCTTTGCAATGTGGAATTTGTCTTGTTGCAGTTTGCAAGTTAGGGCACACCACTATATCTTTTGATTTTGACGTAATCCCTTTAATGTTTGTTAAGCAGAAATAACAGTCAGAAGAGTGTGCTGTTATTCCGTGCAGTGAGAAACCTAGAACACAATATAAAACAGGTATGTGGGATCCAGGCGCTTGTTTGGTCCCTGATTTGCACCCAAAATAAAGTTCATAACACATTTTTACTAATGGAATAAAGTTCACCTTTGGGACATGAATGTCACTTCACCACATACATAAGAAAAATTGAATTAAATCATCCAAACGGATGATTTAAACAAACTCGAGGCATTTCATAACTAACAACTAATTAAAAGAAGCATGTAATACACAATAATTCAGCCACACAAAGCACCCACAATGATGTGTTTACTGATTCACTAGTATCTAACAACTGACATGTTCTGATGAATGTGTGGTTCATTTTCAAGGTGAACCAAATCCCATTTGTACATGTCTCTGAACCTGAGCAACTGTAGCAACACTACCCTGTGAGTTAGCTCATTTAGTTCTATCATATTTACAATCCTCTAAAAGCTTTTACTTGACAATGGATAAATGGATGAAAAATATTTAAAAAATTAAAATAACAAACACTTTGGGTTTATGGTGAAATTCTGCATACATATCTGAAAAAGGTTAAAATACTCCATTAAGTACACCCTTTGGAACTTGAGACAAAAATAATGTTGACCATTGTTATTTCATAAAAAGAAGAAATCAGGTGAACTGTAAGCATTACTCGTATGTAACTTGTGTATAGTTGTTTACGATGGCCTCAAGTTATCCTAGCTGTAAATTTTATTGTGTTACAGTTAGGAATTAGACGAAGTGGTAATGAAGGTTGTAATACTGATGAACAATTACAATCTTATAAAAGGAAGAAAAATGATGTTAGTAATGTAAATCGTGATGTAAATAATGAAACTAATGAAAGAAACTCACTGTACCAATAACATTGTTGACAGTTCTGTTGTATTCAAGTGATCAAACGATGAATTTATTCCCATTTTATTTTTAAATTTTGATAATTGACAAAGTAGACAATATACATTGGCAAAGTAGATATATGTATCTTTTGTAACAGATAAATTTTCTGATGATACTCCTAACTTTTTATTTCAAATTGTCACCATTAGAATTTTTTGAAATTGCTAATGAAACAAATATTTATTATACAAAAATTGTATCAAAAATCACAATACGAAGGTTGTTTGACTGAACTTTTCAAGTTTTGCCCCTTTGTCTGCAGATGGCATGCTTTGGCCAGCATTTGCTCCTAGTGACATATCTTGATAACATATCACCTTTTACTGGGTACTGATCAACGCGTTAGTTGTCGAATAATTAACTACCAATTGAGTGAAGTTGTGCATAAGTTACTTGTCAGATTAGTGAAAAAGCAAAAATGTAAAAGTTGGAAGAACAACACATCTGTGTAAAATTTTGCATAAAACTGAAGAAAACTCATGGTTAACCAAGCATACAAGGATGGATGACTGCATGAGCCGAATGCTGTGGTATGATTGGTTTAAGCATTTTAAGGAAAGCAGAAATTTGATTGCCGAAGATCCAAGGACTGGACGACTTTCCTCATCTAAATCATTGTTTAGGTGTCCATGAGGTTGCTAAAGAAGTTTGCATAAGTGTAGGATCTTGCCGTTAAATCCTGAGTGAAAAAATGCAAGCAGAATCCAGTTAAAATATGTCAGGAACTGCTTGCAAATTTGGAATGTGGCCATAAAAGTTTTCCCCAATTTTATGCAAAATTTTACACATACTTATTGTTTCTCCAATTTCTTAATTTTTGGTTCTTCACCAATTTTATGTGCAGCTTTGCCTGACCTCATTTAGTCAGTAGTTATTCAACAACTAACCCATAAATTGTAACCCAGTAAAAGGCAATATGTTACCAAGATATGCTGTTAGATGCACATGAGAGAGCGTGCCATCTACAGACGTTGGGGTGGAATTTAAAAAGTTAAATCTTTTTTTTGAACATCCCTGGTAACTTCTCAGTCAAGACTAAAGCATTAGGCTAATGTAACCACTAATGAAATATAAGTTTTTTTGTCTCTTACTTTATTAAAGAACAAAAAGCTTAAAATAAATGAATATTTTTCAACAAACCATGTGATTTCAACAGTGGCATGTAACAGGTATCAAAATATTTTGAGCATATTTAGTAGTACGGAAATAGGCATACGGCGCCAGGAAATGACGTCATCCAATATGGGGGCGGCCATCTTGGTCACGTGACCAGCGCCATCTTGTTACGTCACAAGATGGTACCGGTCACGTGATGATGACTGCCGAAGGACATATTGGATGACGTCAGTGACGTTACGCCTATGACGGAAACCGTTGCCCCGCAAGTACGTCGAGGATGATCCTGGTCGTCGTGGCTTCCGCACCGGGGAGACGCGCTGCGTCGTCGAAGACCTCGTCGAGGGTCGTGCACCGGGAGGCGGTGTTTGACAGCGACAGCGGTGCGCGGAGATATTGACGATGCGAGTTTCTGCGAGCGACTGAAAAACAGCTGATGTAGCGGGGTGTTTAGTTGGACATAGTGTGGCGGGGAAACAGTGTCGACCAATGGTGTGAATCGGAGGTCGGCGCATGCGAAGCAGTCGATAAGACTTGTGTATGTGTCGACTCGATCATGTTGGTGATTCTAAGAAGGCCGGATGCGATAAAAGTTTGTGGTTAACCCCGATAAAGAAACGAGCATATTTAATTGTGTTCGACAATTATTGACCGGATGCGATAACAGTATGGTGAACCGAGTTTTTTTGTATGCAATCTTATCTATTGCAGGAAACTGTACGTGTGAACGCGAACGTGTCGGCGATGGTGATTCTAAGGCCTGATGCGATAATTGTCAACAAACCAATAATAATAACATTGGTTAAAACCAATCCGATGGGGGAATAATGTTTTTGTTGCATTTCTACACCACCCAAGAGGTAGCAACAGCGGCGCGTTGAAATTTTTTTTAGAGTGAAATCTTCCCAGTAGGCCTGCAAAAACACTCGTTTAGTATGTTCTTCACCGTCGAAGCATAGATACTATAAATTGGATTTTATTAAAGGTACGCAGTGTTAAAAGTAGAGCATTCAAAGAAAATGAGAATGGAAGATATTAATCGCAGATGAGTCAGAGGTAAACCTGCAAAAGAAAAAAAAATTAGTGTAGTAAAAAAAATTATGCATTATCGATTTCGTTTCCACACCACCCAAGAGGTAGCAATCACGGCGCGTTGAGATTTCTTTTTTAACGAGTGAAATCCCTCCCCAACAGGCCTACAAAAAACCTCGTACAAAAGTGTGTGATAATTTTGTGTTGTGTGTGTAATGTGTTGTAGTCCTGAAAAGGACAGTTTTAAAATCGTCTTGAACTCCACTACTTCCACGTAGCACGCTGTTCCTGAGAATATGTAATCTAAAGACATCGGTAAGTTGAAGTCAACATACTCTTCTTGAGCGTTCAGTTTCGCCCAAAAACATATGATGTTAATATTTCTAGGTAACAATATACCGATTCGTTTCAAAAATGTATAAGTTTCATCTTTTTCTTTTATATAATTTAGTTGTCTTAGGTTTGTCTGAAGGTTTATGACGCATTGCGTTATTGGCGTTTCAATAGCGTTAAGAATAGTTTGCAAACTTAAAGCTTGCAAAGACCGGACGCCGTTACCGTAACAACGTCGAACTTCGTTAATAGCAGTTTGTAAACTGATCTCATACAAAGACAGTTCAGCGTCATCGTAATCTTAAAAATGCTTTCTTCTTTGTTGCACATCACAAACTGCTAATAGTGAACCGTTTTTAGTACTATTAAAAAATTCGAACCGATGGATGTTGATGGTTTTTTCCTCTTCCAATTTTGCATAATTTTTATACATATGAAATAAACTTTTCAGATGTCATCCGCCATAATACCGATCGGTTTTAACGTATTCGATATCTGAATCCAACTGTGTCGACCAACAGTCTCATCTCACGCTCTCGCTCTCGCTCCTCCTGCTTAATCGGTCGCAACAAGAGCTTAATAATCGTCATCTTATTTTCTCCTCTGCTAAATACACATTGACAGATAGTACGTTATTTGACCAAGATTTAGTAAGGGCATTTAACGTAGACGCGTCCACCGTCATATTCAGCGAATCGTTTAATTTGAACCTACACGTTACCGTCGCTACCGAAAAACCCAGAAAACAGTACCTCTTTGTCATATGTAAGTGTGATCTTTTCACAGCATTTAAAATCGCAATAATACCTTCTTCGTCTCCCGTCGTTGTATTCATTGAATTACAACTTTAAAATCACGTCACCGTTTTTATGGAATACATGATCGGTTAAATCGACAATATACACGTAACTGTGTTTAAATTTAAAACAAACGCGTCAGATGACGATCACCAACACACATCTACTTTGAACGGAGCCATAATTAAGAAAACGCAGCTACAACAGTGACAAAAAAAAACAAAAAAAAAAAACAGTGACGATGTTTACAGTTCAGAAGTCTCTCACAGAATGAACTTCGCTAAGTCGCGTCATATTTTTATCCAACTCCCTCTACCACCCCCAATTCCCCCTACTCCCCCCACCAATCGTAACAAAGACGAGTTACCCTCACCATTTATACCGAAATTTATAACACTTTCCTCACCGTTTGTAACACAATTGATAATTGATAAATCAAATATATCGTGCTACGCGCCTTGGAACCACTACGTTCAGTAACTGTAATAACAAATGTTTTAAATAAATTAAAACAGTATTTTGTTTTTTTTAACTTCCGGAACCACCGTTAAGGTATATCTTCTGAGGATGAGATGAATGAATTGTAGCGTGTGAAAAATGCCATTCCTGACGGATTCAAACCCGGGACCTCCGGAATGAAAGACTGAGACGCTACCACTCAGCCACGGAGGCCGGCAAAACAGTAGTATGGTGGTTTAAAGTTCGGTCTCCTTTGTATACGGTAGTTTTTTCATAAAACAATCGTTTACGAAAGATGTAGCGTCTGCCATGTTTTCAGTTGTAGCGCTAACACTCGAATGCAACGAAAATAGTGCAGTATGGATGTCATCCCATTTTCCCATACCAAAATTTAAAATTTTAAAAAACAATTGAGTTCTTTTTCACGATAACCGTGCAAGCGAACTGGTTATTCCAGTACAATTCAAATTTGTTTCGACTAATCATCGCTTTAAGTCGTCTCACGATTCCAATAATCAATTCACATGTACATAAGTAGTACATACTGCTGCGATCAAGATTGACTATCACAGACTCGTTAGCCTTCGGTTTTTTGGGTAATGCATCCAACATGAAGACTCCTCGAAAATCGGGTATGTTTAGTTTATATTTCGCGTACCACACAAATTCGATATTGGATAGCGGTCGCACTGGTATTCCTTTATTTGAGACGACGACGACGACGGTGACTTTTTTTACCACCTATTCCCGATCCAGTCAAAGGGTAGGGTTTAAGGTATAACTCTTTCCCTCCTGCGCTGCTTTTCTTTTCATCATCTCTACAAGATGTTTTATATTATTCCTTTTTGTTCGTCTAGTTCTTCGTATTCTTCATCTTTTTTCTTCCGCAACGGCCACTGAGTTTCGCTTGTAGTTTCATCTTGTTTGTAACGGCTAATGCAGCGGCCTTTTCAGAAATACTTGAATCCTTTGCTTTCACTCTTTCCCAAGCGCTATCGGCCAATTAAAGATCAGCTGCCGCTCTGTTTTGGTTGTCGCTATACGTATCGTACGCGATATCGTGTTCTTTATAAGCGGCGTCCAACTTATTTATACTCAGATCGCCTCTCTTTAGTCGTTTTTTTAATTTGTTCCCGGTCCACAGTAGTGATACCCCGGAATGTGTAATTCTACCGGCAATAAATCGACACCTTTGTTTACAACTTTACCGACAACGTTTTTGACGCCTTTTAATGTTTTGTCACCGATATAAGATCTTAAAGCTCCCGCTGTTAGAGTTGTTAACAGTCCGCCGCCTCGTTTAGGACTGATTGTTGTTTTCAACTTTCTCGCCTTACCCTTAAGGACAGGACGTTTTGACTTCCTCACTCTTCCCATGTTGGAGAGATAATGAACATATTTACGATTGACCGCCACCACCATCCTTTGTCTTATCTGAGTTTGAATCTGTGATCGGAGGACGTATCATATTTTTAGTCAGATCCTCCTCATCTTTGTCTAAAAGTCCCATTAATATTTTTCGATCAAAGTGTGTTAGTGTGGATGTCGGGGTTTATTAGAAATTTGTTAAATTTAAAGAGATGCTCATTGACTTATCCTTTAGTCGCGAGATCAGTCGATTTTACTGACAGCTTGGCATTCGTCATAACGCTTCCTTTGCAATCCACGATACCGTTTTTGGTCGACAATAACGCATTTTTCATTCCACTTATTATTTTTCGTTGACCTACTTCAATATCGTCTACGTAGGACTTTGTAGAGAGATCGGAGTCTTTCTTAGGTATGCCAGCGTTAGTGATAACGCTTCTTCTAGCTTCAATTACCATATTTTTATCGAAAATGTTCGTACGTGAATAACCGACAGTAACGGCGTCCGCTTTTTCAACAGGGTCACCGTATTGCATAATCGCTTTTTTGAAAAGAAGACTCCGTTGTTGTCCGTCGGTGACGGAATGTATTTATTATTCAAATCGCTTTGCTTTATGTACATTTTCTGAACGAAACCATAAGTAGTACTATTGTCATTGTCGATTAGACTTCCCACATTGCACATTCGTTTTTTGATATCAAAATTTCCGTCGATGGTTTTGTCGAACGTTTAGACGATACGGGTAGACGGTGGCGTATTAGCGTACACACCTCCGATTTGAGAACGACTGATCTTGTCTATGCTCATTTTCAGACTGATTAAAATAGAATGTTACCTCTACCCTCCTTTATGTATCCGCCTTCTTGCAAGTTCTAAGATCGAAACAACTTCGTTATTATGATCGGTATGTCCTGCCCGCTTGGAAGCCACTAAAAGCCTCAGACGATCGCAAAGTTCGGGTTGTTCCATTACACGTAGTCCGGTCTAACATTTTTCTTCGCCCTCATTAGCAGTCCTGATCCGATTATGGGACTTTCGTCGTCTTGATTTTCAGGTGATCGTTGTCGACGAGGAAACAAATTAATAATTTTATTGTACTTGAACGATTTACTGGTAATTATACGTCCGGTAGTTTGACTTATGCGCTTCCGTAAATTCTAATATTTTCTTGTAATTGTGTAAATCCCTATGCATATATTGTTTGAGCGCGTTCAAAGAAATTCGTCTAGTCCTTCGGTTACGTTAAAACTTTTATTGTTAATGATTTTATTTCCTTTGAACACGATCGGCTGTTTTACAATCACCCACTGATCGTTAACGTTTTTCACTCCGTACATGTTGTCGATTTTTTTACTTCTATCCGTTAAAGTCGTCAGGTCCACGTAATGCTTTGCACGATTACCCGGTGATGTCGATGTTAAAAACGGTGACACGAAGAATCTATAGGTTTGATGAACTCATGTTGCAGGGTTTTAAAAAATATTCTCATAACCATCGGTGTCCCCTTTGGCTCTTCCTTTTCACTCGCCACATTCTGTTTTTTCTTTCTTAACGCCATCATATTTTTGTTTAAATATTTGATTAAGTTCGCGTAGCGGTTCAGCAATGGATTTAAAACGCTTTTCCATAACTTGCTCAGTTTCCATTATTCCTTGCGTAATAGCGCGATGTTTTCTCTTAATCTAGTCTCGTATTCTATCGATTTCCATTACCAAAGTCGAAGATGATGGATGGACCTCGGTTACGACTGAATGGAAATTCACCTTTCACGTTACCATATTAGTTCAACCGATGTGAAAAATATTGCGTGGTTTTTGTTTCTGCGTAAGAAACGTATGACATCTATTAACGAAACGTTCATTCTCGCCGGTCTTTGGTATCACATAGTTCGCGATAACATTTAGTCAAACCCTGATGAATGTATGGTATCGTCAGTTTTGTGCCAATATCTTTAAACACCACAGACCTTTTTACATCGCCAACCTACACTGGAATATCCACGACAACCGAGTGATCTCGTTGCGTAACCTTTTTCAAATCCCATTAGAAAAGATTTATTTTAATAAAAGAGGAGATAAACGTACTAGTCCCACGCTAATACCACACTATGTCTAACTGCATTATTTATTTATTCTTTAAACTTTAAGTGCATTCTCTTCTCATATAAATTATTTAAAAAAATTTATTTTAATAAAGGGGGGAAATAAACGTACTAATTGCACGCAACATTTAATGTCTAATTTCATCCATCTTGTCTGATTTTTAAATTTAATTTGAAGTTATTAAAACAGTTAACCGAGCATATTTTAATTTTATTTCATCATCAATTTCAAAAAAATATTGTGAAAAGGGCGTATCTCGAGAACGGCGCGTCCTAGGCGAATGAAACTAGTGGCTATAAGTTAAAATAGTTGCGGAGTACCCTTTGGATTAAGCCTTTCAATATCGCTTAAAAATGGCGAAGGACGCACCGTTTTCGAGTTACGCTTTTTTTTTAAATTTTTATTTAAAATCTTTCAAATTATTTCAGTGCATAACTGTTAGATAAGAATGGTAATCAGTTAGACTTAGCGTGGGACTAGTACGTTAGATAAGATTGCTAAAACAACTGTAATTCCTTCTCTTTTTTCAAGTTGTAATTAAAATTATAAAATATTACACTCCATATGTGTGTAAGAAATGTATAGAGAAATTAAAAGTATAAACTCCGGAAAACATATCCATCGTATGCAAGTGTAGGAAAAAATGAATTTTTAAAAAAAATATTTTTATGTTATCCGTTACAGGAAAACGGTGAAGAAATATAACTAAATGATTATTTCTTTATACGTTATCAGTTACAGAATGGTGAACTGATTTTGTTGTATGTAATGTTATCTGTTGCAGGAAACTACGTGCGAACTCGAACATGTCGGCGATGGTGATTCTACGAAGGCCTGACGCGATAACAGTGTACTATATATAAAGCACATTCAACATAATATATTTTATTCGTCTCTTACAATTCAACATGTCAACATCTAATTTTAGTGAGGTGGTTGCCTGTTCGGTCCTTCAGATAAACATTCAAGAATATCGCGAAAGACTAGTGAGAAATCGGGACGACGATGAAGAAATATATTATACATGCATAGATATAGTTACTGCCGCAAATCGGGTTAAACGTCGGTGTATGCGCGTCATTCGCGACGTTCATCGATTTGAAGGA
>JAAAKQ030471439.1:24935-42265 GCA_010016005.3 Zanna intricata | reverse complement strand
CATAAGCAATTCTGGAAATTAACCTAGAATGATTATTGGATCTTATTAGAAGTGTAATGAGAGAAATAAGAATTTTAAAGAGCATTAGATAAGCCTTTACTCAACTCAACAACAAAATGTTAGTTAACTAATTACAGGGAAGAGCAACATCTATGAAATAGTTTTATTTACACAACCCAATGCACCTTATACATACATTTTTTTGTGTATGTAAAAATTCTCAGGACATCTAGTTTGAATCCTCACCACTGCTAGTACCAGCAGTTCATAAGAGAGATTTCTTGGTAAGATGATATTTCATCCTAATCTGAAAAGAACATAAATCAAATAAATTCTAAATCTATTCTTTATCTCATAAAGAATAAATCTTTATGAATAAAGATTTATTCATAAATCTATTATGAAGCAGTCAATGGCGAGAGGGAGGACAATATATTTACATTCCAGAATAAAAATTATTAGATTTCATAGAAGAAAAGGACTATGGATTAACTAAGGAGTAACTATAAATGATAATAAAAGATAGTTATTCAATTAAATTGATTGGATCTTTGAATTAACTTTTAAACCTTTATCCTGCTTTACAAGAAGTTGGGTACATAATCATCGGAGAAATTAGAATGATAAATAAATATGACTTGAAGTTGAATGTAGTAATGACATTAACAAAATTGAGCTTTTTGTAAATCTGCCTATTTAGTAAATGTATGTAGTATGAAATCAATGCTGTTTATAAGCATCAAACTGTGATGAAGTTAAGTATATATATTTTACATTTGGTGATATAACTTTTTGAGATGTTTGTGACGGATGTAAAGCATAATATGAATCTTGATATATAGTTGATGGTGTTGAAGATGGATAAACTGCTTGAGGAGCTGCTACAGTTGAGCGCAATTCTGATGAGTAATCAACTCCATCGCTGTTATTTTCATCTTCTGATATTTTAGGTGCAGAAGTTGATGATAAAACTGCTTGGAATATTGGTCCAGGATTTGGTGATACTTTATGATTGACTGATGCATAATCACGTAATGATGGTGCTGATTTTGTGCGATGATCTTGTTTTGGTAATACATCTTGTAAATATTTTGCTGCTGTTATTGACTGTAAAAACTCTTCAGAACTTATATATTTTATATCTGATGGTTGGGAAGTATGAACGTCATTGTATGTATTATAATACACTGGATTTTGATATCCTAAACTGCCATCAGTTGATATTGTTGGTGATATTTTTGGTACAACAGGAGGTGTTTTATATTTTGGTGGAGCTGGTGCAGGTCTGTAACCTGAATTAGGTGTATAAACAAGAAATGTTGGTGTTGTAGGACCAATTTTTTGTACCTTTTTATCAAATAGTGTTGTGGATATATAACCTGGTACTGGATGAGGATATGGAAGTTGTTCATTTCTATATACATCTTTATCATTTCGTTCACCATCATATCTTACATCAGCTCTATAACCTTTGTTATCGGCCGTGTAACTTACAACTTGGATTCTTCCATCTGGCAGTTTTACTCTGTACTCTCCCTGAGTTGCTTTTCCATCATGTGCTTGGGAGTGTGAGAAATCATCTCCAGATTGGTGATCTTTTACTGCATAAGAGAATGCATAGTTCTTTGGGACCTGCAACAGAAGAAATCATTGTTAGTTTGAAACTAAAAAAAAAAAAAAATGTTATATTTCCTATTTAATATATGTAATAACTTTCTGAGAAAACTGCAGTACAGTAGAATTTTTCAGACTTGCACTGAGGTAGGTGACTGGCTCTTCTACTAGCTATAGTTAAAAACATAGTGTGCTTATGATGTACAACAGTGCAATTTTACTAGGTGGCTGTTAACAGATTCCTTTAAACAACTGACTTCAACTAAAGTGCAAGCTAATATTACAAACAAAACATGCATACCAAGCATGATATTATAAATGTGAATATAAGTTAACAAATTATTTTTTATTGTCTATACATACATATTATTATTGAGTATAAAAAATACATATTATAAGAAGTAAATAGAATGAATAATTGAGGTAAGGTAAGATGTGATCATTACTTTGATTAAAAATTTTCTTTATCTACATTTTAAGACTGTACTAATGACTGAAAAGTATCTTAAGATTTTCTGCAAGAATAAAGTTAGTTATTTTATTATGGTTTTCTTGAATGATTAAAGTTAACTAGAAAATCTATTTTTATGGTTGATCTTTAAAATGGTATTTAACATATTCCTTTCTTCTTCTGTTCTTCTGAACACCTCTTCATTTGTTACTCTATCTGAGCCATGGATGTTTACCATTTTACACCACCTCCACATCTCAAAAGCCTCGATTCGCTATTTCTCTTCTTTCCTTAATGTCCACGTTTCTGAAGTCTGTCACTTTGTTTCTGACCAATCCTTATTTTCTTGAGCTTCAAGTTAATTTCTGGTACTACTAAGTTGTGATCAGAGTTTATGTCTGCACCTGGGCAAGCTTTTGCACTTTTTACATAGTTCTTTCACTCCTGCTGTATGAGGATGTAATCAATTTGATACTACTCTCCATCCAATCTCGAAACCCATGTGAATCTCATTCTTTTATGGTTTTCAAACATTGTGTTTACCACTACTATATTCCATGCAGAACTCAACTATTCTCTCTCCTCTTTTGTTTCTATTACCTAAACTATATTTTTCTATTATCTTGTCTTTGTATCCTTTACCAACCACAGCATTCCAGTCTCCCATCATCAATTCACATGCCTTTCTCCTTTCTTTCTCTAGTATATTTTCCAGCTTTCCATAATACTCCTTAACATCTTCTTGAGTATACTGTGGTGTCATAAATATTTGAATTATTATAAGATCTTTATCACTTCCTTCTATCCTTATCGTCATCAGGTAATTATCAATATATTCCACCTTAATTACTATTCCTACTAGTTTCTTTTTTAATGATATACTAATTCCATTCTTACCACTTCTTTTAGCACCTGAAAAGTACAAGTGGAAGTCCCCAGTAGACATTCCTCCATTTCCTCCCCATCTCATATCATTCATTCCAAATATGACTAATTTATTACTAGTCATTTCCTGATTTGCGTTTTCAAGATTACCCTTTAGCAGTACAGTTTTTTATCAGTACATTCCATGTTCCTAATCATATTTCCTGTTTTATTTTTCATTTTTCCAGGCCTCCCTGCACAATTACCCATTCTGTGTCCGTACCTTATTCTTACTTCATCATAAGCATAACCTTGCATTTCCCTCCTGAAGACTCAAATGAGGGGAAGCTTTACCTCTAGAGTCTTTTACAAAAAGGTCCATCTCATGCTATGATTGACTAAAGATATCCTTAAGAATTTTTAATGCAGTGGTTTCCCATTGCCTTCTGCACTCCACTGCCATTGATGGTGATTCATCCACCTGAATTAACATAAACATTTGTAAAAAAAACTAATCTAATACTTTTTATCAAACGCTAGGAGCTTTTTATTTGTAAAAATAAATTGTTAATTTATTTTTACAAATAAAACTATGACATTAATATGTCTATAAGTCAATTCCTTCATTTTATATTTAATAAAAGGAGGAGTTTGGATAAAAATCTGATAAATTAAGAATAAAATAGTGTACATATGAAAGAATATTGGTGGAGCTAATAAACTATCTGTGAAAAATTATTGTGTTTTCACAGTGTACAGATGACTGAATTATCAATTTATATAAGTACAAAAGTAGGTGACTTTTTACTCTAACTGAATTTAAAAGTATTAAACTTGAGGCAGAGGTTCCGAAATAGCTAATATTCGTTCACAAAAAAAAACTGCGCACTGAAATTATGGAAGTGTAAAGACAAAACTTTCTTAATTATTATTTTTATTTCATTTTTATTTAATTAGTTATTAGTATTTTTATTTCATTATGTGTACAAATGGATATTACAATAAATGGAATGTCTCATAGATATGCCAATGTTGCAGTTTTCAGTTCGTCAATTGTGTGTGGTTTGTTGGAATACACTGAAGGCCACAAAACCCTCAAAATGATTCGTTCACCAAGAAATTTCATAAAATAGTCATTTTCCTGTTAGCTGTTTGTGCTGTAGTGCCATGAAGGTTGATTTCCATTTCTGTTAACTGATTAATGAAGTTTGCTAAATCAGCAAAATAATGAACACTACTATCTGAATTTTAAAGATTGGACACACAATGTGTGTTCTACTCACACCGACCCAGACTCCAATTTTTCCTTTGTGTAATTCATCGGGGTTAGTTGTTGATCACAGTCATGTCTTTTGTGAATTAATAAACCCTCCCAGATGAAACCACGCTTCTTGTGCAAAAAACATAATGTAGAGGATACTTACAGAATTCTGGTCAATAAAAATTTTAAAACATTGCCAATAATTTAGTTTTTTGGCATGATTTGTAACTTTCAGTACTTGTACAAACATTACTTTGTAGGGTAAAAGTTTCAATTGTTTTCTTAGAGATTTATGTGCAGTAACAAGTCCGAATCTTGATGCAGTTCTAACTTACGCATTTTCTTCGATGGACTTTCGACTATAACATCCGAATAATCAAGCAGCTTTTGTTTGTTTAGTTTAGTTGCCAATCCACATCGATCAGCGTATTCAAAAGTCTGTTTCCCGAAATTTTTTGATAAGAGTTCGAACTGCATTGCAATGAGAAACAGGAGTATTCAACATTTTCAGGATACTTATGCTTCAATAAGTCTGTATACTTGTCACATTAACGAAAGATGTATTCAACGACAAAAATGCTTTCCTCTATCGAAAGAACTACTACGTTTCTCGCACTACTGATTCCGAAAAACGAAACAACACGCAACGAAATGAAGCACAATCAATCAACACAATTCAACAACAATTACAACTCAATAAGTACAGTTAAACGACTGACATCTTTGTTCATTACTGAGCATCGCCCAACGAACCCAAACGGAAACCACCGTAACGCCGAAAAACCAGAATGCACCGCATAATTCTAAAGCATACTGCACAGTCACTTTCCAAACGCATTGTATATTGCATGTATTTTATATTACAATAAAATACAACAATTCTACTTAACTAACGAGAAAAACATGACTTAAACATTATTTTTTTGTGTATGGGGATATGGGGATTTTTGGTGTAGGATGTGTGTCACACACATCCTACACCAAATTTTCAGATTTGCAAAAACAAACTGAAGATATTTATTGTTCGCAATGTTGATAATGAGAATAAAACACGTGATCAATCACGTGTGAAACAAGCTCGTGAAATAGTTAATAATGTACACTACCTTATGAAGAAAGAAGCTTTAAATTATTAAAATTAGAAGATTACAAATATTTAATACGCTAATAAATATTTATAAATAAATAATACGCTAATTTATAAATAAATTAATAAGCTAAATATTTAGCGTATGGGCAAAACACAAATAAAAGAGTGGTAAAAGCGGCTTAAAAATGGCCTCACATCTGTTGACAGTAACCCACGTTCTGGCTGACCTTCGACCACAATAACACCGGAAAATGTCGAGTGTGTGCAACTTGGGATTGAAAAAGATCATCGTTTGACTGTGCGCGATCTAGAAAGAGATCTTGGAATTCCGAAAAGAAGTGTTTGGAAAATTCTGACCGATTATTTCGAAATGACTCGCGTTTGTTCAAAATTCATTCTAAAATTGCCCTCGGTGGAGCAGAAAAACCTTCGCTTCGAAGTCGCTCGGGATAAATTAGAAACAGTCGTTAATGATGAAAATGTACTTAAAAAAATAATTACCGTTGACGAATCGTTGGTTTATGGTTAATTTATCGTTTATTAATTTATCCTGAAAAAAAAAACAAAAATTTTCACAGTGGAAGCTTCCATCCGAGCTCGACCGAAAAAAGCACATCAAAGTCGGAGCACTGTCAAGGCAATGTTGATAGTTTTCTTCGATTATGAAGGCGTTGTGCACCATGAATATGCTCCAACAGCTCAGACGATTAACAAAGAATTTTACCTACAAGTTCTGAGAAGATTGCGAGACGCAGTGAGGAGAAAACGGCCGCATTTTTGGGCGACCGGCAACTGGCTTCTTCATCACGTTAATGCGTCAGCACATTCATCAAATATTGAACAATTTTTGCCAGAACACTAAATTAGTCGACTTCGCTTGCCTCTTACAATCCCGATATATCACCCTGCGAGTTTTGGCTGTTTCTAAAACTGAAAATTCCACTCAAAGGGCAGCGGTTTGATGACAAATTAAATGCGATAAGAGCACTTACGCCATTCCAAAACCTGAATTCCAGAACGTTCAGTCAAGTTGGGATTACTTTGAAGGATGCCACAAGCTGGATGACAAAGAATTACGTCAGCATGGATAATTCAAAGTAAGTCGGATTCTTTTAGGACATACCTCATGTATCCTCTAAAATACTATTAGCTTTTAGGACTTTAAAGAGAAGGAGTCAATTAAATACTTGAGATAAATTAACTTTAAATAAAATTTAAGTAACATACTTAAAACATAAAATAAATTGAATATAATAATATTGCAAAAGTGTAACTGAATGAAATAAATCATGATAATATAACAGAAGTCTTATTTTTATTATTTATTCAAAATATTTCACAAAATAGTTTTCTTCTATGTAAAAAATAAAATCTATTACCAGTAGATACTAATATTAAAAAAAACATAATTAAATTATTCAGATCAAATAATTATGTCAGATTTACTTATTCAGTATTTGGAGTAGAATAAAAAAAATTAAAAGAACTTCCTATTTCCCATTAAGAATAGTATTGAGTAAAAAAGACTATTTACAGTATAAACTAGAAATGAAGATTATAGTAATAGCTGAACTACAATGAATCTGTTGGGATGACCAAATACATGACCAATTTTATACAGGTTAGGGAATCTCATCTTTTTTTGCTAAGCATATAAACAGTGTGAATGAAGAAGAGAAATAGAGAATTAATTAATTATACTTATGTTAATCATTGTAGAAAAATATGAAGCCACATAAGGCAATGAAAGTATTGCATAAAGAAACTGAGGATTTCTACTAGTTGAACATGAAATGTAATTAGCATATTGCATGGTGGAAGTGTCAAAGAGTAACATGTAAGTAATTAAATAAAACTTATATGATTCTTATCTTATACAATGGAATATCTTTGAGAAAAATTTTGAATAAAGTAGAGTATTATATGTAGAACTGGCATGGTAACAAGTGGAACAATAGAGCACCGCAAGACATTCAGTTTGGGAAAGAGAGAAAATGTATTACTTCTTGAATGGAAACAATAATTCAACTATCAGTCTCAAAATTGAAAATTTTTATATCCATTCTCTAATTACCTAAATGATATCCATCCTCTCCTGTTGCCCATATTTATAAATAAATGTTCAAAGATCATAGATGTAATATTACAAGGCACAGCTGAAGATATATTAAATCTTAATTTAATGTTAAGTAACTTAATAGTTGTAGTAAACTAATATTATAAAGCTTTTCAGTTAAAAAGTTTTTAAATGAATAATCAGTTATATTAATAAAAAGGTGATTCAAATATAAATGAGAATTTTTTTTAAAATTTCTATGAGAAATGTTACGTATGCCAATGTTTCTTATCCTTGTCATAACTAATCTATTATGTGAAAATAATTAATGTTTTAGAAATGTTGAAACATGCTTATCATATTGGACAAAGTCTTCTCCAATTTCATCAGTTAGCTAATTGAGTAAGAAGTTACAAAAAGAAGTAAGAAGTTACACAATATACTGTTGTGTAGAAATCAAGCAATTTCTTCTTAATACAGATGTAAAGACTGAAATTTTTATACAATGTTAATGTTGAATAATAATTCAGGGATTATAAAGTATCCATTATTTTATTATTACTACAAGTGACAAATGTTCAAAAGTGTAAACATTGTTTAAGTTATAAAATTCTATATAATTAGTATAACTATCAGTTATATAAATTTGTAATATAATATTATTACAATTTTGTGAAAATCATCATTTAATTTCATCAAAACATTGAATTCATGGAGGATCCTAACCACAATAGAAAAATCAACATTCAAAAAAAGTTAAAGTTTATATTTATACATTTATATAGTTAAAGAAAGACAGCATAGACAGACACCTTTTTCTATTGTATACTAGAAACTTACCAAACAATAAAACCCATTATTGATAGTATTCTGGATGACTAATTCTGCTTGAATTTTTTTTTTTGAAATAAGGCAATGTTTCAGAATATGAATCACAATTATACCTTAAAATAAATTTAAATCATGATCAGGTTTGTTTTTTTTTTAAGAAGAGTTTTCTAAAAAAAATTACTTTATTTTGTATTATTATGTTATAAAAATATAATTTTTGTAAAGGATTTTTTTATATATGTACTTCATATGTAAAAGTACTTTTGCTTTTAATGAAGTACGATAACACTATTATGCACATGTAATTAGTACTTTCTCTTTATGTCTAGATTGCAAGAAGATATGTACTCAGTTCACATGGACATAATCCTTCACACTCTTGTCAGACAATTGAATTACTCCAGTTTCATTAGATTTTATATGTCTGAAATGTAATGTGAAGTGGTATGTAGTAGATTACAACAGTTTTGTACATAAATTATAAAGAGTTTGTTTACCAGAATAGAGATCTGCTACTTACAAATTCAGGAGATTTTCAAATTAATTTATAAATACAGAAACATTCATTTTTAAATACATTAAAAAAGAATTTTCTAAAAATTTTTATTTACATTTGCAAAAGCATCTTAATTTCTAATGATAAAAATTACACGTATAAACAAGATAGTATAATGTATAAATACCAAGATGTGCTAATTCTCAGGAATACAGGGAATCTTCCACAGGTGATCCTGGAATGCCACTAATAAATGGATTTCATATTAATTCCTAAAAGATGGAAGGTAGCATATTTCCATGAAATTAGAATCGTATTATTCTAATACGAAATTGGGGCAACTAAGGCTAGTTATCTTTTTAATGTTTACATTTCTTTGTTTAATATTGTAGACATAAGGGATGAATAGATAAATTTTAATGAAAAAAATTTCAAATGGTATTTTTTTTTACTTTTGGAATAGTACTGTTTATATGACATGAAAAAATATTTGTCACAAGCATCTATTTTTTTAGGCTTATATTTAAAATTAAGTTAGTAAAAATAGATTCTGTGATTCACTGATTTAGTTTTTTAAGGTTTCATTTATTCTATGTTATTCACACATCTGAGGAGCTGTTTAGAATTAATCTCTTGTAAGCTGTTGTTATTCTTTTTTTAATCTTTAACAGAGTACAGCAATTATTTAATTCTTTTGTAGTTTTGTAAAAAAAATGATAAGTTTAATGGAAGTATGTGAAGAAATTGAGTGATTTTTTTAAAGTAAGAAATGATTTACTTTGATCATAAGTTTGTTACAATAGGTGCAACAGTTTTTTAACGGCAAACTATTAATGTTAAAATAAAGGATAGAAAGCTCAGAAAATATCTTTTTTCATTTTTACTACAGACATAATTTTAAAAAGTAGTACAACAGTTCCTATTTAACACCATTAACTGCAGAAAACTGAAAGATAAACGCAGTTTGAAATTACATTATCTTAATTAATAATTATAATTAATTTTTAATTATAATTATTAATTAAAAATCAATAATTTGAAATCGGCTGGATAACTTCTTTTTTTTATTTCTGCACTGAGAGTAGAAAGTCAGAAATGCTTAGTGCTACTGAGAGTTGTGAGACCACTTTCATGATTAATTTATATTTCACATAAGGTCTCCAAGTTTGATGTTATGACACCCAAAATATATCTCAATGGCTATAACTGTCCGTACAATCATTGATAAAAATTATACAAAGTGTAATTTCTTAAGTATGACTCTGAATCTTTGAGAACTTGGATGTGACTAAAATTTTTTACTTTATTCTACGAAGTACAGGGAAGTATTGTGATTGTGAAAAATTTTTGTTTTCAGATTTCAATGAAAATATTCAATTTAATCATCCCTGAACCCATTTTGGAGAGTTCTGGTGAGACTGTACATATGTATGTATCTCACATAACTCAAAAATGATTAGCCATACAATGTTGAAATTTTTGGTTTAGGACTGTTGTAACTTCTAGTTGTGCACCTTCCCTTTTGATTGCAGTTGACTGGACCAAAAGTGTCTAAAAAACCTAAAATCCAAAAAAATCTGGATTTTGAACTTTTTCTTAACTGCAGTAATAAGCCCTCATTGAACGCTTTTCAACCATATTTATAGGTGGTATTTATTTTCATTGGTTAAATAGTAATAGCCAAATAAAATTGTAATTAATGGAATATTTAGATCTGAGAAGGGTACACATCGGTTTGAATCAGACTTCATCTTCTTTTCTTTTTTTAATTTTTTTTTAATATTGATTTATTAATAATTAACCTCTGATTGTAAAAAAAAAAAAATTATGATAAATCATAATTCAATAATAAAAAAAAAATATTAAGAAAAAATATCAGAAGTTATTAATAAAAAAAAATTTTATGTACTTTCCATTTCAAACAAATATATATATGTAATTTAATAGGCATATTTTAATAGGTGTACAAGGAAGTCATGTAATGTCCACCTTAAATTTTTTTGTACAAAATTTATGTAGCAGTTTATATTTTATACAGTTGTTTTTTACTGAAAAATAATCAATTTGTGTGATTTTTATAATAACTGTCTGACTAATTCAATATTCAGCATTTGTTCACAAACAAATATTACTATAATGGTGACATGTTTATTGTGATGTAACAAACAAGTGATCATTTGAAAAGTCTCCACATTTATTATTCAACAGAGATCAGTTGCATTGTATTTCAGTTACAGGCATGTATACTATTCTTGGAGAGAAATTTTTTAAAATTATTTCCAAAGGAGTGGAACCCAACCCCTCTGCTATGAATACCCAACGCAAAAATCTTAAATGGCAATGGTAACATTTTTTTTTATTACATTACCTGACAATCAAAAAATAATGATTAATTTTGGTGAAAAGAAAACTAAAATCTGCCATCCCTTTGCTCGTTAATTAAGAAAAACCATTTAGTGTAGTTACTCTTTTAGTAAGTTACTCTTTTACTTCCTTGTACAAAGTAAAGGAAGTATTGAGAGTGCAAAAAATTTTGGTTTTCAAATTTCAACAGAAATATCCATTTTGACTATCCCTGAATCCATTTTGACTAGTTTCAGCGTGATTTCTGTACGCACATATCTTGCATTACTCAAAAACGATTAGCAGTAGAATGTTACAATTTTGGATTTAGAACTGCTGCAACAGCTAGTTGTACACCTCCTCTTTGATTGCAATTGACTGAACCAAAAGTGTCCAAAAAAAATACCCAAAAATTTGGATTTTGGACTTTCTCCTAAGTGTACTAATAAGCCTCATTGAGACCTTTCCAACGATGTATCATAAGTGGTTTTATTTTCATTGGTTCCAGAGTTATAGCCAAATAAAATTATAATTAATGAAAAGTATTTGGATCTTACAAGGGTACATATCGGTTCAATTCATACTTCATCTTCTATTTTTTTAAAATTTACATATATTGATTTATTAATAATTATTAACCTCTGATTGTGAAAAAGTTTTACGACCAAAAAAAAAATTGGATGTTATTAATGAAATAAAATTTAATGTACTTTTCATTTTAAAAAAGTGTGTATATTTAATTAAATTGGTGTAAAGGAAGTCATGTAGTGTCTACATCAGATTATTTAAATTTCAGTATAATAAAAATAATCGTACAATTACATGATATAACTTTAATCTGTGGATTAAAACTATGAAATTTTAAATTACCAACACAAAATTCACCCTTAAATGTTTTCTAAATTTTCAAAGGTTAAAAACTTATTTTTTTTTAAATAGATGATGTAGATTATGACTGCTCATTGAAAGGCCCATTTAAATGACAAGTAATTTAGTGCAAATATAATAAAAATTTGTTCCCTGGTATTGGAGTTATGGTTATATATGTGTGATTATTTATTTTTTTTAATATTAATATTTTTTTTAGAATATGTTGAGATAAAGTGTTACTGAATTAATACAGTGTTACTTTATTTTAATGTAGTGAAAACAGAACCATAAGAAACCCCAGTTTTATGGGATATTTTATCACTTGAGCTCTGAGGATATGCTACTGCATTTCCCAAAATTTGAACCATAGTTAATTTGCCAAAAACCTTTTGCCTTTCACGTTTCTTATTCACAACAGACCCTGTTTCTTGGAATTTTTTTACAACTTTTACAATTAAGAGTGTGAATCATTTTTATTTAGATGCCGTATATTAATACTTGGGCAGTTCTTATAGCACATTTAATTTGTAATCCATATGTAAAAATTAGTTCAGTCCTTTCTTCCTGACAGTAAGTTATTTTAGCGAGACAAATTTACAAAAGACAAAATATAAAAAGGCAAACAGTAGAACAATAACAAAAACCAAATGCCAATTTTAATTTAAAGTGCACAGAAATTTAAATAAAATATGATGATGAATTAATAAATACAGTAAAATACTTTTTGCCATTACATACTGTATGAAGAAAAAAAAATCGATTCACAAAAATTTACCATAGAAACTAAAATTTCAGTAATTAGCAGAAAATTATAAACTGTTGTAACAAGCAAACACCAACAATGGGATCTTTAGCTTTTTAAAATTGTAGAGTGCAGTTGCCAACTTTGGAACTCAAAATATTATGCAATTGTTAATTGAATTAAAATTAATGTTTGCTTTATAAATGATAGTATAAATAGTCATTACAATTACAAGCATTAATTATTTAATTACAAGCATTTTGTCATTACTATTTTCTGATTAAAAATTATTTATTTATGAATTAGTTTTTAATAAATTAGTGGGTTTATCCAGTAATCAATTTTTCAATACGTTACCAGCAAAGAAGTAGGTACCTTATTATTAATTTTCCATATGTTTCACTGATGTTACAATCTTGTGTTTATTGGTATGTCATTTCAATGCTAGAGAAATATAAAACCCATATATTTTAAGAAGAATGGTTGATTGCTGACCTAATGCTTCGAGTCAGTACCACTGTATCCCAACATAATCTAAAAAAAAATTCTAAAAAAATCACATTTTTAATCACAACTTCAATACCAGCAAACCAATTTTATTTTATTTGTCCCAAATTACTTGCTGTTTAGAGGGCCTTCCAATGAGGTCATAAGGTCAATGAGGTCTCATCCAAAAAAAGTAAGTTTTTAACCTTTAAAAATTTAGAAAATATTTAAGGCAAGATTTTGTTGATAATTTAAAAAATAATTTTCACAATTTTAATCTACAGATTATGATTATTTCAAATGGTTTAAGAAGTTATATGATAAAATTTTTATTTTTTATATAATTTTTTTTCATGTATTTAAAATTTTATCTTTGTTGCATTGAAATTTAAAATAAGTACTACCCCAAATAATTTTTTGCACCTACTGAGAAAAGAGGTGGATGGATTTTAATTTTCTTTTCACTGAAGTTAATAATTTTTTTTCAGATTAATAAATTTTTTTCAAGTAATGTAATCAAATGTTACTATTGCCATTTTAGATTTTTGAATTGGGGTAGGTGTAGCAAAGATTAGGAGATTAGGTGTAGCCATTTGAAATTATTTTCAAACAGGTGGAACTTGTTCACCGGCCTCCGTAGCTGAGTGGTAGCGTCTCAGCCTTTCATCCACAGGTCCCGGGTTCGAATCCCAGTCGGGCATGGCATTTTTCATACACGCCACAAATCATTCATCTCATCCTCTGAAGATATATCCTAATGGTGGTTCCAGAGGTTAAACAAACAAAAAAAAAAAAGGTGAACTTGTTTGAAAATAATTTTGAAAAAGTTCCCCCCTCAAGAATGGTATACATGTCTGCAATCAGAAATTCAATGTGAATGATATCTGTTGAATAATAAATGGTGATAACTTTTCAAATGATCATATTTGTATACATTTACTGTTATACATAATATATACAGTTACTAATCGTAAACAAAAAGGAAAGAAAAGAGTGGTCTATGAAATACTTACTTGTATGTACTTTGAAGAGGATTTACTTTTTAGTGTTTTCTTAAGGACAGGTGGTACAACTGGGAACTGCACTGGGCTATTATCATTATTACGAGTATCAATTCTTTGAAACAATGGATAAGGATGTTGATCTAATGTTGGATGTGCTTCAGGTTCAACATTTGGTTCCAATTCGATTGAATAATCCCTTAAGCCAGCATCAGCTGTGTATGGATGCGGATTAAAAGTTCTAGGTCTGAGGAACCGTTCTGGAACTGGTACTTCTTGGCTGTAGATGACTGATATTGTCATCAACAACAAAATTAGTCTATTCTGTAACAAAAAACCAAAGCAAGTAAATTACTGATTCTTCAAAATAAATATCAAACGATAACTTAAAAATTTATGTTATTGTACATTAAAGTTAATTATTTTCATAATTATATATAAAGTGATCATAAATTATTCTGTGCATTTTAGGTGTTAATAAAAAAATAACAAACAATTTATATTCATGTATGTTTTATTGCTGAACCGGGCATTTCAAACAGTTTTATTTCAACACTTAGTAACTTCAAACAAGTTCCACATGAGCACCTTTTGAGGCAGATAAAAGTCTAGATGATATTCAGTTTCATTCTATATATTACGAAGAAGTAGTTATTCATTAATTATCCCTTTGATTCAGTTTTTTTTGTTTGTATATATCTTTGCACTACAGCCTGGCATGAGCTTTGACCTCCTCATTGATTTGCCTCCAATCTTCCCTATTTCTTGCCACTTTTCTCTATCTTCTCATCCCTATCACTGTTACAACCGTTGTTAATTCTTGGCCTGCCTCTTCTTCTACTCCTGTCTATTTCTCCATGTATAATCTATTTTTCAGGACTTCAGAGAAGACCATTGTTTGCATATTCCAGGATGCAATATTTAAAGTACATTTCAATTTTTGATCTCATCTGTCTGACATGTTAATTTTTATTAACCGTAATTCCAACCCTGATTCGAGGCACATCATTTGGTTTGGTAGCAAGTTTTTTTTTCTAGGATGGAGTTACTAACACAATGCCCAATCCCAGCCTGGAGGACCATAGATTTCCTTCTAATTGTCCCATTCTCCTAAACAGATTACTTCTCCGGATTACAGAGCTTTATCTCTCCTGGAATTTATTTAGGTTATCTCCTTATGCTCATCCACCCCTTTTGTTTTGGAAAATCTTCCTCTTCTTTTCTCAGCACCATTGGCCATCTTCACTGGTTTTTGTCTAACCTGAGTATTTTATTTACCCAGTACCTTTCAACCAAAATTGATGAGGAGCATACCCCGTCACCAGGGGCGGCCCCCAATAGTTGAACAGTTTCAAAAATTCTTCTTTTTAGTTCATTGATAATGACAACTTCATTGTGTACACCCTGTCCAAAAACAGACGGTTATTAAAACAAACCCCTAATGAAAGAAATTGAATGGTATAATACCAGGGGATCGAAGTGGCCAGGAAATTGGTTTATCATGGCCAATCCACTGTTGAGGAAATTGTTCATGTAGGTTGCCTGTAACTTGTAAACCCTACTGTGGTGGTGTGCCATCTTGGGAAGTAAACTTTGGATTGGTTGCCGATGTTCAATTTGTACTGCACACTACTGTAATGTATTTATACTGTATCACTACTGTACTGTATGTACTGTATTGTACTGTATCACTATTGTAATGTATTTGTACTACTGTAATGTGATCCAGTACATGAAAGGTCACTTCGTCAGAGAATAATACATTTTCTACAAATGCATTATGATGTTTGTTTAACTTTATCAAAAATATCAAAAGATAATATGTTTTTGTAATATCAATGGTTAATTGTCATATTCAGTTGGATGCACCAATTAAATTCTGTATGCATGAAATTTTAAGTTTTATGTAGAATCTTCACAATTGTTGATTGTGATATTCCCAGTTTTAAACTTGCATGATGAGTCAATTTACTTGTTCTTCTCGAAAAGTTTTTCTTACTTAATCCACAAGTTCTCAATGGTGGAAGGTGTGCTACCACTACTTTTGTGTACTACACTTCCTGTATCCTTAAACTTTTGATACAAATATTTAATAAGAATGTTTATTAGGAGGATCATGGGTGTACACTAAACAAAATGTTTGAACAGTAATATTAAATCTGCTTTCATGAAATCGTAGTACGAACACTGCTTTCTACTCATGGTAGCCATAGTTCAACTGATGATCCCACCTTGTTATAATTGTTATATTGTCGTCAGCCTTTATATTGTAGCAATGTGTTCATTCAAGGACATCAGTGACTCAGTATCTACACTAATGAACATTTGAAAAAAATCTACAATGAAGTTATGAAAAATAATGGATTGCATTTTTCACCAGAGTTAACAAGCTGTGTTCACTTCTACAGGAAGAGCAATCTATGTTTTAGTTCTATTTTGATTATTGATGGCATTTAATTCAGTACAAAGATAACATATGCTTTTGTGGTCTAATATTAGATAAATACCTTACTTGGGTATTACAAGTACAGGATTAAAGCATTAGATGCAAGAAAACCCTCAATATTACCAAATTTTTATCAAATATCGAGTGGAGCTCAGGTAAAGAAATATTATTGTGGTTTTATGTAGCATAGGTTCAATCAAAGCTCTGTTACAGATATACTACTTATTCATCTGCTAGAAAGTCTCATCCAAGAAAATTAGATATCGTTTATAATAATGGAATTAGGTTTGTCACAGGTCTTTCCGTACAAGACCGCTGAGTAGTCTAATGTCTGTACCTTTTGTAATGCCATTAAAATATAGAAAAGAAATTCTACTATTAAGATATACATTAAATATTTGGTCCTTTTTTATTGATATAAATGATAAATATTTTAATAAAAACTCATTGGCTATTTCATATGAACACTGCATTACCCATTCTAGACCAGCAAGAATATGGTACCACAAGTTAGCAATTAAACATGAATTATCTTTGCTTGACACACTAGAAATTTTACAAGAGAAATACTTCTATGGCTTTTGCCATATATTACAAGATTAGATCTTTTATGGAAAAATAAAAGAGAAACCAGCAGTGATCATACAACAGAAATTTCATTGCTCCTCAGTAGCTATGAAGGATATATGAAAATTTATATTAATGGTTCTAAAATCAAACATGGAGTTGGATGAGCTATATACATTACTGGTGAAGCTTATTCTTGAAGCCACATATAG
>JAAAKQ030471439.1:4399-16856 GCA_010016005.3 Zanna intricata | reverse complement strand
GTGGTAGTGTCTCGGCCTTTCATCCGGAGGTCCAGGGTTCGAATCCCGGTCAGGCATGGCATTTTTTCACACATACAATTCATTCATCTCATCCCTCTGAAGATATACTTAAATGTGGTTCCGGAGGTTAAATTAAAAAAAAAAAAGAAAGGATGATTGGGTATGTGTTTTTTATTTAAGGGTTTTTTATGCTGACGGTGTAGTGGTGTATTTTTCATACGCGCTTATGCGTGAGTCAGAGTGGTGAACAAGTAGAAAGTTCATGCTTGTATAAAGGTTGAAAGGTTTTTATTTTTTATTTTCAATTAGAATGAGGTAATAGTTTAAAAAATAATAATAATAATTAAATAACCTTAACTTTTATCAAACGCAGCCGATTTAAATGACTTTTTTTATTTTGTAATTGTTCCTGTGGTAAATTGTTTTCCATAGTAAGTTTCTTTTAAGTTAAAGTAGAAAATATATGAAACGAAAAGTTATGTAATTTGTGAGAACGATTTTAATATCTCTCAAAATTTATATTATCATTTTTATTATTACTATTAATATATTCTGATATAATTCTAATATTCAAAACTGTTTTGATTTTAAATTTTATGCCAGCATACGGATTATGCTGCAGTGCACATGCACATTAACAGTTTCAGATATATTAAAACATATTTCACATTATTCAAATGTAAGTTATGTAAAATAGTAAAAATTTAAATATAGAAACTAAAAGTAACTTATAAATACTAGGTAATCCTGCTAAAGAATGCTGCTAGGTCTACTAGACTAGTAAGTTATACGGAATTGTCAGAATGGGGAATGTTAACTTTATACATTATAAAGTTAACATGAAAAGTTATGAATTTCCCCAATCCAGTGAGTATTAACTTACACTTGATTGGTTCTTTATTGTTTTTCAAAGTTTTTTGTTTTATTGTAATAAAGACGTAGGTTTCTTGTATTTAGTATTTCTTCTAAACGACTTTTTCTTTTGCAGTGATTTTCGAAATTAACCAATTTTTATGAGTAAAAAAACAGCTTATAAACTATAACAACATATGTGAACTGCTTCATGAAACGTACTAAAGAGGTACTATTTAAATAAAAGTCACTATTGTTTTCAATTCGACTTCAAAGTTCCAATAAAGGATGTTGTATGTTGTTCATAGTTATCTGTGATTAATTTAGCACTGACTTCAAATAAATGAAATTTAAAGATATAAAAAGTAAAACTTTTAAGTTTTACTTTTAAAACGTAAAAATTTTTTACGTTTTTCAAAGTTGGTTTTATTTATTACTTCGCAAACACACACGCGCGAATCAATTAGATAAAGTGAGGTCTAACAATTTTTATTCGTTGTTTTTTTTTCTTTTTACGAACTATTGTGGTCACGAAAAATTTAGGTTTTCGGATTTTAACGAAAATATTCATTGTGATTATCCCTGAATCCATTTTGACTAGTTTCGGCGTGAAGTCTGTACGCACGTATGTATCTCACGTAACTCAAAAACGATTAGCCGCAGAATGTTGAAATTTTGGATTTAGGACTGTTTAGTTGTGCACCTCCCCTTTCGATTGCAATCGATTTGACCAAAATGTCCAAAAAACCACAAAATACAAAACGTCTAGATTTTGAAATTTTTCTAACTGCAGTAATAAGCCTTCATTGAGAGGTTTTTAACAATATTGAGAGGGTACTTGTTTACAATGGTTAAAGAATTATAGCCAAATAAAATTGTACTTAATGAAATATTTGGATCTTACAAGGGGAAGGTACATCGGTTGGAACCGACCTCATTTATATTACTTTTTAACTTTTTTTAAAATTTAAGTATATTGATTTATTAATAATTATTAACCTCCGACTGTAAAAGAATTTTTACAATAATTAATAATTCAATAATAACAATAAAATAAAAATAGTTAAAAGTTATTAGTGAAATAAAATTTTTATGTACTTTTAAAAATGTGTATATGTAATTTAATAGGTATACAAGGAAGAATGTAGTGTTCACATCAGAGTTTTTTTATTTATATTGTGATGAGGTATATGGTATTTTTATTCAGGAACTTCTAAAAGGCTTGACAGGTTTATGTTTTAATTAATGCTATTATTTCAGATATTATCTACAGCAAGACATTATTATTATCGATACCGATAATTTATAACTCATAATTTAAAAAAAGATGTATATAATTATAAAATTAATTAAAGAGTTTAAAAAATAAAATTTTACAGAAATTCTAGAATAAAATCTTCATTGATTTTATACTAACATAATTTTCATTTAAAAAATCTGCAGTTTGGAGATACTTATACCATTCGTCGAGATAATCGGTTCCATCTTGATCAAAATAATATTATTTCTTACCCTAGTATTCAGGAAATACGCTACACGAATTCGCTTACTTTCACTGTAAGAAAACTAATTTTAAATAATAGTTTAGTAATAATATATACACAGAATTATTTTCTTTTTAAGTAAATAATATTATATTGAAAATAAATAATTATATCCACGAACATAATGCCTGTATGACTAAGGTCATCATGGTTTCCGGATATTTAACGTTTATTTTTTATATTTACAGAATATTACCGGTACATAAGAGTAAGTAGACAAATACAACATTTTTTTTTCTAAGTTAAAAATGATTTAAATAAGGAAATCGTGAAATAAGACCATCTTATAAGAATTTACATTCGATTAAATTCATCTGCTGAAATATTTAAAGCTTTCATTATTATTGATTCAATAGTGTTTATTGCATTCTTACTTTAATACGGTAAAAATAAATAAATGTAATTTATTTTTTAAATTATTTTTTTTAATGTATTAAAAAATAATGTAAATTTAAAATATATTTGATTAATTTATCAATCTTGATTGAAATGATAAATGAAATAAAATGTTTTTATTTTAACTTTAAACTTTTTTATTGTTATTTTTATGTAAATGTATTCTAGTTAATTGAAAACTGAATAAATATTCAGTAAGATTCAATTCCTTCTAAGAATGTTTTTATATACTTTTGTAAGCCAATCAAATTAAGTAAATATTCGGAAGCTTAAGTAGAGAGTTTGTACTAATGAATTTTTTACTTATTTAGTATCTTCTGCAATATTCATTATAAGTAAAGGTTGTTTGAAATCTCCAGATTCTTTTTGAAAAATTTAGCATGAAGAGCTGTTATTTTAAACATGTTTTAACCATGATTTTTAGTTTTCAATCAATTTCCTCTTAATTATCTATTTAAAATTTAGATACATTAACACCACTATTTCTCTTTATGAGCAGATCAAGATATATAAGGCACTGTTTTAAGACAGAAAGGATACATTATGTTGTTATTTATTCGTTGGAATGGTGTAACAACTTGTCTTCCGGTATAGGAGGTAGACAATTGGAAGCCTGAATGATTAGTTATATTTTAACGCTGTATTTCCTTTGTAATTTACAAATAGATGAATTCTAATTGTCATCTGAATTCATTTATTTAGTAAATAGATCAGTTGCTTTTATTTATTTTTTTGTTTTAATTGGAATCTCAAAAGAAATACTGCCAACACTATTTGTGATGCTTATTATTTATGATTCTTGCAAAAATGCTTCCCATGTTTCATCTACCCAACATTGGAGATGATTCTTTAGTTTCATGGAATGATTAATCTAGGTATAGGCGCAGTAATAAATATATACGCATCTATTTATATTTGTAGATCTCTAAGGAGCAAAAGTCCCACAAAAAAGTTAGGTGTTGTCCACCATTTGTTGTTGGATTTTGAGGAACTTTCATCATGATTTGAAGTGAAAAATGAGAAAGGACCTTAATAATTTTTGGGGATGAATTTTTATTTTTACTACTTTATCTTCTTACAAGAATCGCATCTATACTAACCAATAAAATAATTAGTATTAGTAAGAATTTTTATTCTACTTCAGTCATTTTTTAAATCTACATAGTTTAGAGGAAATGTATAGTGCGTACGATGAAAATAAAAGCTTGCTTGTACGAGACAGTCAGGGAGGGTATTATATTACAATTTTTTCGTAACAGTTCATTCAGAAACCAAGTACTGTGCGATAAAGAGTGTTCAACTATTTTCATAAATAGCAAAAATTCATACCATAATAAAAGTTTATTACCATTTTGTTTAATTTCACACAATAATCTCTTTAAAATATTTAGCATACTACCTATAAATATTTCTTACTGTATAAAGAATAAAAACGAATAGTTTATACTTAATAGATAACTATTATTATTATTATTATTATACACCCTCCATCAAGTGAGCCATAAATGAATAACCACTTTAATGAAAGTTATCAAAATATTTAATTTGAGTTATATTTATATGATTTATTGTAATGGGTATTCGTATTGTTGATGAGATTTGCAGGAATAGATACATTAAAAATTAACATCAAATACGGTAGTAGACATTTATCCTACAAATTACAATAATTTATTAATAGCTTAATCAAATTATACATATTCATAGAATTGCTAAGTAATTTTTTTTTTCATTGTTGATTAATATTCAATACTAAAGTTTACTTTTCATTTTCAATAAACCGATTTAGTTCAATTCTTGGCGTGTCCCGATACTAATGTTAAAGTTGTTTCCTTCTGGTAATGTAGATGTGTTAGTTTTTGTGTGTTTTAATGAATTCGTATGGTTTTTGTTAGTGAATTGTTTTTTTTTTTTAATAATGCCAGAATTTAAATTTATAGTTAAGAATAAAAAGCTCCGTAGTCAAGCTCGTGAAATAGTTAATAATACCGTTTTATGAAAAAAAAAAGTGATAAAATTAGGAAAATTAGAAGATGACAAAGATTTAATGTGTAATCAAAAATGCGAAGAAAAAGTCGCTGCAGCTTGTGGAAATTCAAGATCACAAGTTCAAAAACTCGGAAGAGAAAAGCAGGAGGATCTTCTTAAATCTAAATCGCAGTCGTGCTAATTCAACACTCCAAAAAGTATGACAACAGTGAAAACCAGTTAGTGGATTAAATATTTTTGATCAAGACATTATAAGAACAGTTAATGAATTTTACGAAAAACATAATTCTGCCTACATTAAATAAATTACGTGAAGAACTTCTAAAGAGTATTCAATTTAAAAGTTATAGAACTAGACTAGTAGCTATCCTGAAAGAGTTATCAGTAAAACTGATAATAATAGCAAACTTTTGATTGAGAAAGAAAACATCCGGTGGAAGAGGATAGAATATTTAAGAAAAATTACCGATTTCAGGAAAGAAAATTCTTCGATTGTTTATTGTTTGGACGAATCGTTTATTTTAAATCGCATTTGACGACAAAATCGTGATCGGTTGACAGTGGTGCAGGAGTAAAAGTACGATTGATCAGTAAAAGTATGATCGGTTGATCATAATCCACGCTGGAGGGGAAATGTGGTTGATTTCCCATTTCGAGTTCAAAAAGAGGTGACTATTATTATTGCGTCAAAAATAACAATTTCATGAAGTTGTCATCTGAAAAATAATTCCTGGTCTTCCCCTAGTCAGTGGTTGTTATTGATAATGAGCCATAACACAATTCGCTTCTAGAAGCCTACGAATTCAAATGACAGGAAAAGTGGCATTATTATTTGGTTTAAAAAGAACAATATTCGTTTAATAAAGCAATGTTAAAATCACATTTGTATGAAATAATTAAATTACATAGAGATTCAAAAATAAAGTACCATTTCAGTAAACTATTAAAAAACTAAACGGGTATCAGGTTCTGCGATTTCCTCTTTACCGTCCCGAATTAAATCTGATTGAGATGGTATGGTCGGTTGTGAAAAGAAATGTTGGTAGAAATTAACACAAAATTTTGTATGTTAGATATTAAACAATAGCTAAGGAAAAAATTAATCAAATGAATAAGGATGATTGGAAACCATATTGCATACATGTAAAAGAAGATGAAACTGGGTATTAGAAGATGGAACCGCTAATAGACGAAGTGACAGATAAATTTATCATACATATAGACCATAGATTCTCAAACTTTATCGCCCTGCGCCGAAATTGGGAATCAAAAATTTTCTAGCGCCTTCCAAAATTTTTAAACTTACCGTCTATTAAAAATAATAATTGCAACTGCTACTTTTTAAGATACTCAATAACAAAGATGCTTCAGATGGTTGTTATAAACAGCAATTGAACAATAATTACAATTATTGTTTTAAACGTGACATATCCTATTTCTGAGTTGAATCTTACATTTTACTTTACATTTTAAATATTAGGAAAACATAATTTTTCCCTTTTTTTTAATCAGCCATCGTCTTCCTAGACCGCCTGAACGCCCCCCAATTTTCTGTGGGTCTTCTATCGCTCCCCTGAAGGCCTCTAGTATCCGTTATTGGGCGTTATTGTCCACTTTGAGAAACAATTATCTAGACAATAATAGTGAATTTTTTACTGTTTCGATAAAGACAGAGAAGACGGAGAACTTGCACATGAACTGGACATAAAATGCAAATTTCAAGTAAGTATTAGTAATAATTCAACAACGAAAACAACCATACAAAAAAAAAAATAATTTTAAAATTCTAAATAATAAAAACTTCTAAGTATTGTACAAAAAAAAATTGTACACCTAATTTAGTGTAATTATGGATAAAATTTACATTCAAGCAGTAGTTGAAAGTTTTTTAGTTTAAAAATATACCTAAATTAAAATTTTTGTGTTTGCAATCTTTATTTATTGAATTATTAATATTGCATAATAATGAATTATAACTATTAAAAAATTAAAACGGTAATAAATTAAACGCGCATAAATAAAAGTATAACTATTATTATTATTGTTGTTGTCCTATTAGATGGGTATAAATATTTTCAGGTTCGATAGTAATACAGCTCGACCTTCTCCAACACAATCATGCTTTACTCCAACAAAAGGCAATTTGCAATCGAGACTGAAGTTTACTGGCCCTGAAGGTATGATATTTAATTTAGATGGATGTATTAATTAAATAGATCTGTTCTATAGTAAAATCCATCATGTTCATATTACTACGGTAGTTACACAGATTCATACATGACCTGAGGGATATAAGGTAGAATGAAACAAAATAATGTTGTATTACATTTAACTTAATGCAAAATTTAATAAAAAATAGAAGAAGAAAAATAGTGCTTGTTAACAGTAATTATTAATAAAGCAGTCAATTTTTTTCAAACAATCACTAATAATCTTTTTAATGGCTTAAAAGTTATTTCATTTATAAACGGGTCAAATAAATGACCTTGTCAGATTACTCAGTTCCTTGACCCACCTCATTCAGCGTATAAATAACGTAAAAGAAATCCTTAAAATCTCTATGTGACTAAATAACAATGTCATGCTAATTACCCCTTGTTTATAAATTTTATTACATGTATTTTTAATACTCATAAAAGTGATTTATACGTTTAAGAAATATGCATATATATGTATACACGATCTTCAAATTGTGGGAATTTATTTGTTGCTTATGTTGTTACAGTCAATAATATAATAAGTGCTTATTATCATGCAACATACATACGTGAATAGATAATAAAATTTCTATGTACTAGTATACAGCTTATCACTCATTATAATAAATTTATCAGCTGACAAAAAAAATTAAATACATAATAATAACAAAATAAGTAATTATTTACTTACAAAAATGTATACTTCATTATTAGTTTTATAAAAACATTTTCAATGAAAATATATAACGGTTCAAAATAACGTTTAAAGTTCTATTTCCCGATCACTGTTTTATTGTATTACGTAATTCTATTTTATCTCTGAAGTTAAAAAAATCTAGCAAAAAAATGAAAGAATATTATAGTTTTTCGAATAGATTTTAACATAATTCGAAATTCTTTCATAAGTACTGCACACAAACAGTTTCTGTAAATATTTTATAACTAACTTAAATTTTTTCTTAGTCGGCTACTTTTAGAAATTGAAAATGTATTTCAAGCTATAAATAAAAGTATGTTTTAGTTTAATAAAATATGGTGTTTTAGTTTAATAAAATATTCCTTATTCGAATATTCGTTACTTAAAAAACAACCGATTACCGGAAAATTATTGATCAAAATTGGGCAAAAAAAGACAAAAAAGACTTATTTAATAATTTGAAGGAAATACATATTTAAAGGAAAGTCGATCTTCATGGCGGTGTGGGGTAGGGTCTCGATCAGTATCCAGGCTCCCGGGTTCGAATGCCGTTCAGGCATAACATTTTTCATACGCTTCAAAATTCCACTTTCATATTTAGAGTACCAACTGTTCAAAGTTTCTGTGGTGAATTAATTCAAATTAAAAAAAGTATGCGATTAAGATCGTTTTAGGTTATAAAATCTAACAACGGGTTGGTCTAGTGGTTAACGCGACATCGCAAGTCAGCTGATTTAGAAGTTGAGTGTTCTAAGGTTCAAATCCTAGTAAAGATAAAAAACTTTTATACGGATTTGAATACTAGATCGTGGATACCGGTGTTTCTTTTGTGGTTGGGTTTCAATTAACCATACTTTTCAGGAGTGGTTGACCTGAGATTGTACAAGACTACACTTCATTCACATTAATGTTACTTATCATCCTCATTCATCCTCTGAAGTAATACCTTACGGTAGTTCCGGAGGCTAAACCGATAAAGAGAGAGAGAGAGGTTAAAAAACTATTCAAACAGGGAAGTTTCTTAGTTTGCTACCATTTTTTTACGGAAATTTTTAGCTATGAATTAATCATTTACTTAAAATGATATTACATAGACCAACAGAAAAAAGAGCGAAGATTAAAATTAAACAACTATGGTGTTTATATTGGCAAATATATAAATTTACTATTACAGAAATTAATACCTCAGTTAAAAATAAACAAGTTGGTAAAAGAATTGATCGAGACAATATCAAATTAGCACCAGTCTATTTAGATTTTATATACTCTCAGAATAAATTTAGAAGAATAAAGATTTTGTTAACACTTACCTGGAGCAATAAAATATATAAATAGGATATGGAAATGAATGTTTCATTAAAAAAATTACTAAATTATAAATCAATTACGTTATGCACGAAGAACGGTTTAATAGAACGGTTGAATAGAAGGGGTTTAATTATTAGAATTATATATTCTATTAAAAACCTTTTGAAAATTTAGAATATTTGGGAAAAGTTTGGATGCTAAAGCATTCAAGTAGAATAAGATGCTTTGTGTTTTATGCACCACAACAAAATGCTATATAATAGTCAAGTGTAATACCCTTTTAAATATTAATTTACCTTTTAATTGATATATTTCATAATTTTAAATTAATTATCTATATCTAATTCCTAAAATCCTTAAAAAATGTCATCATTATTATTTTTTTATAGAGCAATATTTTTGTCTGGTTATTACTTGAATGAAATTTTCTTAAAATCTCCCTATGAAGAGCTCCATTTTTATTTTAATAATGATAAAACTAAAATACAAGTTTTAAAAATAACGGGGAAACTTTTTAAAGATTACATATGTACCATTAATTGGATAGATAGGTTTATCTAACAATCGGAAGAATATCTTAATACTTCTGTAACTAAATTACAAACGAAAATTGCGAATTCAGTACGATAAATCGATCCACTTTCTGTAGTATATCAGCTACCAACTCTATTAAATGTAAATTTAATTAAAATTTTATTGGTGATGTAAGTGATTACAACTTAGATAGGACCAATTTCATATTATGTTTGATAGTATTGCTTGCATTTTCTTAATTTATCTTTATTATAAAGATAATTATCCTTATGAAAATTTAAGATAATAAATATATTATTATTCATTTACTTTCTTTTGAACAGAAAAAAGTACAATATTGTTCTATTAGAAAATTTACAAAATTAGCAGAAATTTTTTGCTTAGGTTATATTTTGTAAAGTATAAAAAAGTAGTTAAAATATTTAAAATGAAATTTGCATTTGAATACGGTAAATTGTATAGGAAAAAAAAATTTAAAGAATTAAATATGTAACAAGCTTTTTGGAACTCCTATGACTTATGTTATTTTCTATTGAATAATACGTGTTGAAGTGTGTAAGGTTTTGTAATGAGGAAATCAGAAAGGTACAATATTAACTTCTCTTTTTTACTGTCAAGACTCAATTTTCTAAATAAAACCATTTCTAGTAGGATAGTTAAATTAACATATACTCGCTCTTTTTTAAAGCTGCTGTGGATCAGATATCAGCTCATCCAAAACAGCTCCTAATTACTTTTATGGACGGTTTACACAGGTTAAATAAGGCCAAAAATTATCAGGCTTTTTTGATACCAGATTGGGGGTTCCGCTGGGTTCTGTCTTGAGCCCGGTTTTGTGTTCAGTATACGCTGCTGAACGTCTTAGCACGGACTATATTACTTTTTCAACTTTTGCTGATGACAAGGCGACTATGGCGGTTGACGTTGACCCAATAGTAGCATTGGAGAACTTAACTTAATTTCCATTAGTATTTCTGATGACACTATTTTTATAAGCTAAAAAGAAACGCACAAATAAAATTTTCATGTATTTCAGTCAACTTTATAATATTACAACCGTAACTGACGTTAAAAAAAATTAATCTCTAAATATAAAAACTAACTCAAAAAATAAAATTGATTTTGATACTATTGTATTGGTTAAATCATTCCTGAATTAAGATAAGATAAATACATAAATATAAAGTCAAATACGAGCCACGTTCAACAATTTACAAGAATGTTCTAGAAAAATTATATAATAAACACAGTTACTACATGTTGATGGCATTTAATTTTATCTATTTATTTGAATTAATTGGTATACGATGAATATAGCAATCATTACTACTTAAAATTAGTTTGTGAAACAAAAAGAACAAAGAATAAAAAGTGACAGTTAATCAAAATGTATAAATTCAATTAATACGTAAATAACTCTTGTACAACGATACATATTATACTCATTACTATTGCAAACAAGAGCAATAAACATTTTTTTATGCAATAAACCAGTTTACTAAATGAAAAATGAGTAAAAGAACTTTCTAAAAACAACGAAAAAGTTAACTTTGTTAGACAGAACTGATAACGAGCTGAAATTCTTTAAATATTTTCATAATATTTAAGAAAACTGTTAAGAAAAATTAGAATTTTATTATTTCTATTGCTTTTATACTTTTTATGCTAGCGAACTTTATTCCATTCAAAAGTAATTTGTTTTTTATATTCGTTGGATAAAATCACGAATTTTTAAATTTAACTGAAATTGTTCAGTATATCACTCGAACAAATTAAAATTTTGTACAAGGTTAAACGACGATTCAGTTAATTTTAGTTTTTTTTAAATTTTAACTAAAGAATAAATTTAATTATGAAATACAAACTCAATGAATCAAATTAATATAAGATTAATAAACTTACTGATTGTGCCATGGCCAATTATTCTGAAAGTCTTCTAAATTTATAATGAGGAAAATTGATGTTCTAATAAAAATAAACATTCTAATTTTCTGTAAACCCATCTAAAGTTTAATATACTGTATACAAAGTGTAACATGAAGTACTCCAGGGATTTTAATTATCTGTTCTACTCTTAATAATGATGGAAAAAGTTGATATAAACATATGTTCTAAAATGCTTTGTTTGCGAGTTACGGTAAGTGAAAGATTTCGCTCAGAAAAGAATTTGGTTTTTATTTACATTAAATAAGTACTTTTCTAATAAATTTAATAATGTAAAGTGTATATTACTACAGAATTTATTTGGTTTCTAAATAAAATTCGAATTTTTTTTAAGTTTTCTTTGTTTTATTCAACTTATACCATTTTTTTTTTTTCAGAATTAAATTGTGTTTATTACTCACTTAATATAGTTACTGATGTCAAACAAAAAAAAGCAGGAGTTTTTATCTAAATTTATTCCTGATTCCTCAAAAACTCCTACAGATATTGTTCTGGGATCTAGTTTATTCGATTTTTCAAGTCAAAAATCTTAAAGAATCACTACTAATTATGCTTAATTGAACGTCCTAAAAATTTCAATAGACCTCAATTCACCGGGGTAGGTGAAATCTGGGCGAAATATTTTAGTAGCCGTAATAGTTTCGCAAACGAAACAATTTCGGACATAAGTTCATATGAACTTATTCCATTATTTTTACGAGTAGAACAGGTTAAGAAAGTCTCGGAAGAACTTCGTAATACACTTTGTATATTTAAAAAGTGTACATTTAAAGAAGTCAAAAAAATAAAGCTAACTGTTCAAGTAATGAATAAATAAATGAAATTATTATTATTATTATTATGATTAAAATCATAATTATTAAGTGTAATACCAGTTGATGCAATGAATTAAAGATGTATAAAATATAAAACCAAAAACAAGTTTAAAATTTTCACTTCAATTAAATCTTTTTTCTAAGCTATAAACGAATGAACTGGTTGTAATAAGACAAACA
>JAAAKQ030471428.1:0-23538 GCA_010016005.3 Zanna intricata | reverse complement strand
GGATGACTTGTATGTAACTTTTAAGTTTTAGTTTAAAGCCTACTATTTTTTTGTAACTTGTATGTGTTTGACTGAAAATAAAATATTATTATTATTATTAATAATAACTAAAAAAATGAAAAAAATATCAGAAGTCATTAATGAAATAAAATTCAATGTATTTTTCATTTAAAAAAAAAAAAGAAAGGTGTATATGTAATTTAACAGACCTACAAGGAAGTTTTGTGGTGTCCATATCCCTTTTTTTCATTTATAAAATACTGTTAAAAAGATTACAATAAGTTATTGAAATGAGAAAATATGCTAATTCATTACCATCATTATATTATATTCATTATTATATTAGAAAATATACATTGAGGAATTAATTACTTCTAGTTACTCCAAAATACCTCTTTGTAGTTAAACACTAAATTTAATAATATGTGTTACAAATTAAATCTAAATTATGCGTAAAAATAAGATTTAGAAATTTAGAACAAGCCTTGTCTACAGTGACTTGGTAAACTTCATATTTTTTTTTAAAGGAAATATTTTATCAGGAATATCAATTATTAGAAGAAAAAAATACAGCAACATAAATTAACAGATGATCGGTTTCAGAACTAATTAACGTAGATCGAAGACTTCGAACCGTTTATCACAAGTTATTAAAGCCCAAAAGAATTGATAGTTTAAAAATTATACAATTAATCTTGTTTAGATTTTCAAGTTACTCTGTATTAAAGAGTATATACATTTAAAAGAAATTATTTTTATTTAAGTTTAATAATATTTGAAATTATTAAAATATTCTTGAATTATTTAATTAAAAAAAAAAAAAATGAATTATAAAGAATAAAGTATTATTGTTTTCAAAATAATTGACTGCAAAGTAAAGAACGATGAAGGATGAGGATTGGGATTTAAGGAGAGGGTAATATCATAAGAAAGTGAGAAGACGTGAAAAGGAAGAAGACGTTGAGCTAAGGGCCAGCGTCCATCGTAGGGACTCGTAGCATCGTTGGTGGATGTTCCTGAAAGGAAGGAATTTAACATCCCCCAACTAATCCCATCTTACATGCGCTCTTTCCCCTCTTCTTCTTCTTCTTCCATCAATCATACATTCCCACACTTTTTTTTTATTAGCGTACGTTATCCATTCTCAAAACATGCCTAGACCGTCGGTTGCAGTTGCGATTCTTCAACGATTTTTTTTTTTGTGTGGGTTTGGTGTTCACCGAATTTCTAATATTTTGATAGCGAATTGAATCTCTTTGAGTCTTTCTAACAACCCTTCGTAAGGGTTACTAGCAACCCTTCATTTTTTTCTGCAGCTGACTTATTTATTTCAGAAAGTATTAGTGACTTAAATACTAACTATTATGAATTAAGTTGATTTAAATACAGACATTTACATTTCAATCTTCCATTTTCTTCGTATTTAGCTATCTTTTCGACATTGCCCAATACAATCTACCTCCGACTGAAATTCTGTTGTTGTTTTTTTATGTTGATCCCAGATAATTAAACAACTCTACTTGTTCCAGTTTTTGCTCTATCAAACGTATATTTTAATTTATTTTTATCCTTTGAAACATATATTATATGTTTTCTAAACTGATTTCTTTTCCTATTTCTCATTCCTGATGATAGTATTGAGGACCCTCGACGTATAGGGACGGGTAGGGCAGCCCCAGCGTAGGGGCACATCGGCTATCCAAAAGAGGAGGTCAATGTCTCCTTATGAGGAGACATCGACCAGCTTAAATTATAATTAAGGTGGTGTTCTGATCTGGACAAAAGTACAAAGTCATCTGCAAATGTAATTTTGATTCAGTAAATGATACGACCATTCTTTTAAATGCCAGCTATCTGCATAAAACTTTTCACCTTCGTACTACAAATTTTCATGATTCCAAGCAATAGTATATTAAAATAAATAAGAAGAAAGTATATCCCTCTTTTCTTGCCCCCAAGAAAAGTATGAAACAGCGGGGATGCCACATTCCACAATGTAACATAGCTTTTACAATTCCTGCATAACTGTTCATAGTTCTGGTAAGATGAACTGACGCATTGTTTTTCTCTAGCTTTTCTAACCGTAGAAGTATCGCATTAATCAGTGTACCTGACAAAATTTATCCAACAATACTATTTAACGCACTCCCGAATAATATACTAGAATATCAGATGGATTATCAATGAAGTGTCCGTACGCAACGACACAGTAGGATTTTATTGACCTAATTAAAGCGTTTATCATGAAAAGCATTATGGAAAGAAAAAGCCATGATATCATCTATCACAGATGAATTTTATGGACGTACGTTTGATTTTACATAAAAATATAAAATTAAAGTAGCTTAATTAGGCATTGACTAATTATAATACGTATAATTATACGTATTATAATGTTAATACTATTCGTGTTATCATAACATGACTTGTTACTCCATCATTGAAAAAATTCTGTTGTGTTAAAACCACCAATCATACGTAAAACGTATTATCTGTATCACTTTGTTCTTAGTTTATTTTTTCCTGTGTAGAAAGGAAAAAGTAATGGTTTTTGAGTACATCTTTTGAAAGGTCAGGTTAAATGATCGTGGAATAAAAGAAAAATATTAATTTCACACACGATTAATCTAAACCATTCGTTCTCTAAGTGGGCGCTGGAGTCCTTCAGGGGAGTTGATAGAAGGCCCACAGAAAATTGGGGGTTGTTAAAAAAAAAAAAGTAAAAATTATGTTTTCCTGAAATTTCAGACTAAAATTACACTATGCTAGTAAACTTAAAAATTCTAAAATACACTAGTACAATGTAAGTTTAAACTTAGAAATAGGATATGTCACTCTTAAAAACAGCAATTGAGATTATTATTTTTTAACAGATGGTATGTTTAAAAATTTTGTGGGGCGCTAGAAAATTTTTCATTCTCAATGTGGGCAGGGGACGACAAAGTTTAAGAATTTATGATCTAAGCCATGTTTGCAAATATACAGAAAAAACAACGAACTTTCAAACTAAGTACTTAATCGTTTAATCGACTAAATACTTAGTCTATTAAACGATTTTTGAAATAAATATAACGTTTTATCGAAACTATTCAGAGTTATAACGGAAGTTCTACTGCAATTTCGTGAAGTCACCGATTTATTCTGTAATATTTTTTAATTAAAAATAAAATGAGGATGCGAGGGATATAGTATAGCAGTGTATTTAAAATAAAACGATGCACGAATGATTGCAATTTATTGTTTCGTATACAGTTCCAATCATAATGTAACATGAGTATATATTGCTGCTGTACGTGATTTATTTATTCATTTTAAATGTAGGTCTTTGTTATCATTTTATTTTTTCCTTTTGGATATCCTTCCGATATTAATTTTATTAAATGTTTTTCTCTTAGTGTATTTTTTTGTTTAATCTCCGGAACCACAATTAAGTATATCTTTAGAGCGATGAGATGAATGAATTGTAGCGTGTGTGAAAAATGCAATGCCGGACCGGGATTCGAACCCTGGACCTCCGGATGAAAGGTCGAGACGCTACCACTCGGCCACGGAGGCCGGCCTTGTGTATTTTCTAGATGCTATATTTATTACTATTGCAATATTTTATTAATTTATGAAATTTATTTTTTTCTTTGATTATGGTTAATGATAATTAGGTAACGGTCAAGAAATTAAACTGAGATATTTGTTTTATTCAGTAAATTAGAAATTACTATGATAACGCTCGTAATTAAGTATTACGTACGATTACACGGAATGTGCGGGAATATGAGGAGGATAGATGAATGTTTTGTATTTCATCGTCATATCTACTATGCCACTTTGTGTGCTTGTTTTTTTTCTTTCACGTAAACTCAGATGAGATGAACTGCCTAAAAACTGTCGATGTAAGCTCATCTGATTTTATAAATCGAGACAGAAATCTGTTAGAATAAAATGTGTAAATTCATTGGTTAAGCGATTCAACGATTGCTTAAAAAAAATTAAGACGACCTGTGGAACAATTACACTATAATATTAAATATGTAATAATAAAACACTATTTTTGTCTTAACTTTTTTTAAAAATATTTTCTTATTAGTTACGGGAGCAACTGATTTTCAGCCCATCACTTGTTACAAAATTACTTTTTATTATTTCTTGATGGTATGATATATTTCAACCTCATTATAAAGCCATTTTTTATGATAAATGGTAGTTTATTATAAAAAACTACTTCAGCAAACGTTTCTAAAAATACATTACGGCAATCTTCCTAACCAAAAGAGAAATGAAAATATCAATAGTTACGATGTAACGTTAATATTACAATACGATCGATTATGACGTATTAAAAAATGCTATTTTGTCACTTGATGTAGCATAATATATCAGTTTAAATTACAACAGACAAAAAAAATGTTTCCTAGGTATTTCCTTACTGACTTTTAATAGTCTATCTGAAGATCTAAAGGTTAACAAATAGTAAGAAAATGAAATTCTGTACTTAGAATAGTAGAAAAAAATGAATAATGACATTTGTTTATGAAATGACTTTTCATTCGTAACTTACCTTCACTTGGAATTTTGTAAGTAGATGAAAAGAAAAGAAAAATTAACGAGAAAAACAATTTTTGTAAAATCTTATGAATAGAATTAATTATTAAGACACCGTTTAAGTATCGCTTATATAAAATAAAAAAATAAAAAAAAACAATTACAGATTTATCATTAATGATTATAAAAAGTCGTAAAAAATATTTAATTATAAAACACCAGAAATAGTAAAAACAAAGCTATAAAAAATATATATGAATTTAAAAAGGAAAAGAAAACATATAACCACCTTATTTATTACTATTTTAAAATTTAAAAAATGAAAATCCGGACTTTCTTTTTAACATTAATTAGTACAAAATAAAAGTACGAAACTATTCGTTGCTTTTCTTGCAACGAATATTTTTCGTTTGGCATAAAAAGTTTGGGAACTTACCACGAGCTAGTTACCACGAACCCCTCTACTTCGTTATCACTGTGGAACCGATATCTCTTTCACTGCTTCTTTCAATGGCCCAAATAAAAAAGAATCGCAGAAGATCGGGGATGTTCTGATTTTTACGAATTGTTTATCTGATTTTTCACGCCCAGTTTATCTCGAGGCCTGGTTTTGTCGTGGAAGAAAATCACATCTTTGACATCTTTTTAAGAATTTGTCCTAGAGCTGGCAAATGCGTAGCGAAATGCGACGTTCGTGAATAAATCGACGAGCAATACGTGTTTCTAGTCCCAAAACGCCGTTGCGAGGTCTTTTCCAGCGTCGTGTTTTGCTTTCGTAAGGAAAAGTTCTCCACTTCTGCGGCTCTTCATACTCGCCGATTTCGGGTCTTTCGCAGAATTTTTTTTTGGGTTTGTTTATGCTTTTTGGGTCAAAAGTCTTGAAACTCACCTCGCCCAGATTTCGCGGAATCCCAGGAGGTTTTTAATAATGGAATGGTTATTTCCGTAATCTACATCCAATTACGAAGGAGGTTTTCAATTGTAAATTGCATATCGTCTTCAATTGGTCACGAATCGATCGTTTGTCATCTATCACATATTCTTGAATGCCAATTATGATTCTTATTTTCTACAATTTAACGCAATCCTTTAAATTTTCTGGCCTAGCCTTATTGGTTACAACATCATATCCTTAAACTGCTCACGCAGTTTAGACAAAATTTGAAGGGTTTGACACCCTAATTAGTGTGAAACTTCCCGATAATACCTTGCGCAACCGACGGTGAAATGTACTGCTCTGAAATGACGCAGCTGCCAGATGTAAATGCCGAGGCGGCTGAGCACCCGTCTTCTCTCCGAGAATATTCCTCCTAGCCTCCGGGTCCACCGTAAGGTATTACCTCAGAGGATGATATGTATGAATGTAAATGAAGTGTAGTCTTGTACAGTATTCATATCTAGTCCTGAGATTGGAAGTTAATTGAAGAAATCCAACCACCAAAGAACACCGGTATCCACGTTCTTAGTAGTATTCAAATCCGTATAAAAGTAACTAACTGCCTTTACTCTGATTTGAACCTTAGAACTATCGACTTGGAAATCAGTTGATTTGCGATGATGAGTTCATAAATAGATCAACCCGATGGGGTTATTCCTTCCAGCCTGACCATTTATGTTCGCATATGATTCGTGAAGATAAAAGTCCGGTCCATACTTGACTGATCCATTGTTTGTTTTGCTCTATTGCTTTTTTTTATATTATATATAGTTTTATATATATTTATATTTAGTTTTACAGTTTTCATTGTAACTGGTGATTTTTATAACAATGAAATGTACATTTATCACTTAGGTTTGTCACTTTAAATAAATTGCTTTTGTGCTTTCCCTTTATTATTTTATTCCATTAACCATTTAGCATAGTTCTCATTCATAATATAATGAAAATTTTTATTAAAAAAATTTGGTTTAATAGCAGCATTAAAAAATTAAATTAGGCGTTAAGACTTAATTTTTAAAAAATTTCATGTGCTAGCGTTAATTAGTATGTAGTTTTTTTACAGTCTTAACAAGTTTGAATAAAATAAAAAGTAAATTTTAAAATATTGTTTTATTTTTTAAAACAGCAGCGAAATGAGGTGGGGGTATTTAAATAGCAAAATACACATTAAGTTGTCTGCTCTTTGATGAAAGTATGTATCTGAAGAATTTTGTTTAAATCTTTTTTATTTTTATTTATTGCAAAACAAATATGCCAAGGTGATATATTTGTCAGATCTTACAGAGTCATTTCAGTCAAGTATATTTATTAAAAATATTTATATTTTTAACATAAAAACAAAGTATTTTACAGCAAATTAAAATTTTACACATTTTTTCCCCAAGTTATTAATAAACTTTAAAAAACAAAAAAATATGTGTAACTGTTGAATATTGAATATTATTTTAACAGCCCATATAACAAATTTATATTGATAAACGGATTCTTATTTGAAGACAATATCCTACATAGGTTTACTCTGTATATCGTAAAGTCCTGTACGGTTTGTATAATTCATTAAGATAAAAAGTTTGTTTTTAATAAAATATATTTTGACAGATTTAATAATATTTGTTATTTATTCTCACTTGCAATATAAAATAAATTAAGTGTTTTTTTGTTTTTTTTTAGAAGATAAACGTTAGAAGATTTTCGGTATTTATTAGGTTATTTTATTATTAGTTGTATTTTTCATTGTATTTGATGAAGATTTTAATGATAGCATCAAACCACAAATGTAGAGCTTTAACGACGAAATTTCATACAAGAGTAACACATATCAAACGTTTTAACATATTTTTATGACAATTTTTATTACATTTTATAGTTCCATTAAATTTTTATTATCAAGGTTATATTAAAAAATTTTAACAGAATGTTTCATATGACGTCATAAAATTCAATATTATTTTATGATTTATTGTTTTAATGAATTATATTTCGGTTGTAAACACTTATAACTGTTATTTATATTGAGAATTACAGGCGCATACTTAATAGTTTTTTAAAATCTAAATTTTTTTGTTTAAATCGGCTAAATTTGTTTTTTTTTTAATTTAGAAGATTTAAGGTGGAAGTAGCTCTTCGCTTAATAGGCTTATAGAGTCGAAGGCAAATCAACTGATTTCGAAGTCGAGAATTCTAAGGTTCAAATCCTAGTAAAGGTAGTATTTTTTATACGATTTTGAATACTAGATCGTGGATACCGGTGTTCTTTGGTAATTGGGTTTCAATTAACTACACTTCACAGGAGTGGTGACCTGAGATTATACAAGACTACACTTCATTCACATTCATACATATCATCCTCATTCATTCTCTGAAGTAATACGTTTTGGTGGTTCTGGAGGCTAACAGAAAAGGAGAGTCATAAGGAAGGACGGATCCATGGAAAAATCTCTTCAATTTATACGTTGAAAAAATAGGCGCTACAAGTACCCGAATGTGTATAATGTATCTAACGGTGATTGATGTACACCCATAAATCTGATTTTGAGGAAAAAGGGATCACGGATGAAGGAAACAGCTGTAAAACAGAAAGGACTAGCTACTAAGACCGGAGCCTGCAGTACGGGATAAAATAGCATTAAGTTCTTAGAGGATACTTTTTAAGTCTTTCAGGAACCGAACGTCCATATCGGCTACAGTCCTTCTGGGCAAAGGAATATTTGTATCCAATATGGGTTAATTTTATTACTAATAAATAATTTTGTTTTGAAAAATTTAAATTTTAATCAGCCTCTTTATTATGAAAGTCTAAAACAGTTTCAAGATTAACATATGTATCTTATTAAAGTTAGAAACAAAAATTTAAAACGTTTCAAGTAGATAGGTTGGAACAGTAAAACTGTATTAGAATTCTTATTTTTAAGAGAGATTAGTTTTATCGCAACCTCCTAATACCACTCTCTTGATGACGTAACACACATTTAAAAAAAAAATTTCATGTCGAGTGTCTTGGTAAAAATGAGAGAGTTTCTAAAATTAGATTTGTGCGGCTGACTAGTTTTTTAATTGTGTAATAATTGAAAACAAAAAAAAAAAAATTTGAAATGAGTGAATGAAATATTTATAAAGTCCAAATCCTTTTCCTGATGTAATATATATATATATATATATATACCTAAGGTATGTATTACAGTTTTGATAAATGTCCACTGCAGCGAGGCTGTTGCAGTTTCGCGCATTTGCATTGAGTAACTACATCCATTGGCTTGCTGCAGATATCATTATTTGATTGTTGTTTACATTTTCCTTTCTGTGTTTTATTGCCTGCGACTATAAGCACTGCAGCTGATTGTAAAAATTCATGCTGTAATTCATTTCTTATACGCAAGAGATACGAAAGCGGCTGAAATTCGTCAACAGATTAGAGAAGTGTTCAGGGATAAAGCTAAATCTGATGGAAGGGTGAGAAAATGGGTCAAGACATTTGGAGAGTCACAAACGTACACGATGTGGGACGGAGTGGGCGACCGTCTATCATTACTGGTGCAGAGAGTTAATGAAAAGTCCGTGATACTAGTTTACGATTTTATACTGTGTAATGAATTTCCTTTAATTTACCTTCTCTACGAAATCGGTTCGGTACACTTAAATTACTCTGATAAACATAATTTTTCTTTCCTAACGCGATAAATGATTTTTATCTGTTTTTTTTATATGCTGAAATCGAATATGAACTCAATCTTTCTATCGCCATCATTTCTAGAAAAAATTTTAAATTTTAATTGAAGGATTTCTTTCACTTTTCAACGCACAGTTAGCATTTTAGGTTCCTATATTGTATTTTTTTAGCTCAGTTTTTATTGTTTAACTTTTTTAACATAATTTGTAAGCTATAAATAAACAATAATAGACAAAGAATTAAATCATATCATAGTTATATTTTGTCATAATATCTAATACTGAAGAGTAAACCTTCATCGACAAGATTAATCATTACTGTGTAGATTAAAACATGTAGCTGAAAATACAGTTGTGTTGTTTGTATTAAGCGCTGGATTTAGGAATTAATTAATTTTGTTCAATCTTATTGCTGTCTTAAGCGTGTTAACATTGCAGTGTCATAATGCCTCGAATTTGTGTAAATGATGCGGATGCCTTTTGTTATGTGTGTGTGTTGAGTTTACCGTAAAATCAAATAGAAAAAACATTACACCTAATTAAAAATCACATTATTTGTACTTTCAGTGTAAAATTGGTGATCAGGACAAGAGGTTGGCTCCTCACATAGTATGCACTAATTATTCTGTATATTTAAGAAGGTAGCTTAAAGGTTCATGGAAGGTCACGTTACATTGTTTGGCAATGTTACATTGTATTGATGCACGGCAACATTTTAAATTAAAAGAGAGTTTTCCTCAACAATAAAAACAAAATCATTGTTGTCTTCTTGAGTACTGCCTGATTCTTCATCGCCGTTTTCAAAACATACATTCACAGGTTGCACAGAAACTGGAATAATTTCACTGTGAAGTATACAGGCCTGATTGCAGATTGCAATGAAGGATATTTTACAGTATGTTTAGATTTTTTAGAAATTCCAGGCACACTTAATAAACAAAAGTAACAATCGGTTACATAATTATTTGGTTCATGCCAAACCATAGGTACGCCAAGTGGCAGATTTCTATGAAGCTGATAATACTAAAGCTGACTATACTAAAAGTGCTTTAATGTAGGCAGAAATTATGTAGAATTATAAATTAAGTACCAGACTTTCAAGTGAATGTAATTTTTTCAAAAAAGATTTGCTTTTTATATTTTTATAATAAAAAGGAACTTAACGTAAAAAAACATGCCTCGTTTATATATGTTGGGTATTAATAAAATACGGCAACCTTTAAATAATTTTTCAACAGATTAAACAGAAAACTTTAACTGAAAAACGAGAAATTTTGATGCGAAAAACTTCGCATCAAAAACTAGAGTTACAACTCTAATTAAAATGGCGACCATGTAATGTTTTTTTACAGCTAGTTTCAAAATTGTCTTAGAGTACACCCCAATTAGTGGTTTTATAGAAAAAAATAGATCCTTTTGAGGTAGGAGCCTTTGCTAATTTTTTTTTATCTTTAACTGTTGAAAAATCATTTAAGAGTTAAATCTTTGTTAACACTCATAAAGAGTCTATTCGTGTGTGCTTTCTATTTATTTGTATAATATATGTATATAAATGATAATCTATAAATGGTGATAATTGAAAATACATTTATGATTAATTACACAGAATGTTCCGGAAGGTGACTAAAAAGGCTGATTTTTGGACATAAAAAAAAAAAATCTTGCTACATCTTTTTGAATAAAGTGTTTTTCAATAAAAATACCTATCTTAGAAACGGAGTGATATATTTTAATGAAATTTGCCCTACATGTCCCCAACAACAACGTCTGCAAAATAAATAAGCTAGAAAATTTTAAAATGGTAGCCATCTGAATTTTTAACCATTAATAGATCCGTAAATATTAGTTAAAAATAAATACTTATTAAAAATAATACTTCACTTATTCAAATCGGTTGGTAAACATCGGAGAAAATTATGAAGGTGGATCGCAAAAATTTTGTAGTTTTTGAATTTTGTGCAATGTTATTTTATTCAGAATAAAAAGGCTTAAAATTTTATTTTATCTTATTAAAACATAAGTCGATAAAACTAATACTTAAGGGTCTGTTAATTATTAAAAAGTTTAAATGGATACCATTTTGAAATTTTCTAGCTTATTTATTTTGTTGAATTTGTTATCGGAGGTACATGTACACCAAACATTATTGGATTATATCAAAACGTAGGTAAGATTTTTATTAAATAACCACAAAGTGGCGAAAGTAAGAAAAATAAAGCGAGATAGAATATTTGTGTATGAAATGAACTGTTTGTTTTGATGTCCTGTATCAGTTCCTTAAGTTTGGTCGACACCTTCTGCGACAGTGTACTAAAAACTACAGAAGTAGGTACCTTTATAGGCGAGCCTGTAATGAAGTATCTATCATAATGATATATTACTAAATAAAAAAGTAGGTAATGCCATCTTGATAAATTAACATTTATGTTTATATCTTAAAATTGTTCTGGTCGCTGACAATTTTCATTTACAAAACAACGTTAGGGGTAATATAAACAAACGTTATATAAGCGAATAAAATAATGCAGTCGTAATTGTTCTTTTTATTTAACAGTTCAGTTTGGTATATTTTATCGTTTGTTTATTAAAAGACTAACAGTTTTATGTGTTGCTGAAATACAAAGTGAATCGTTAAGAATAAATATTAACAATACCAATTAAACAAACAAGCTATAAAGCGTCCAAAATAAATATTTCTATAATAGCTAAAACATTACATATTAAATAAAAAAAAATTTTTAAAGATTTCTCTTAATATTCTACATCTCTTTATTAAATTTGTTCTTAAAACCGAATTTTATGATTTTTAGTTCTGTCCGTTCCTAAGACATAAAGCCCTGTGAAGATCATCGCAAATATATATATATTTAGAGAGAGAGATGTTCAACTTAAAAATAGACCCAACTAGTTTATACTAAATGCATATTTAATTAAAATGCATTTATTGATATGAGGTGGGTAAAAATAATGTTGACGATGTTGTTACTATTGGAGCTGGAGAGGGGAGATTTATTGCCTGCACATTTGAATATTGCCAGCTTTTGTCGATCATTGGCTTTGAACAAGGTTGCGTAGTCGTCTATTATTGTTTGTTAAAACACGGTCAATTGTTGAAGAAGGGTGCATTCGTGGTGGAAACTTATTTAGACACGAAATTTCATGTTGTGTGTAGACGAAAGTTGAGGGAGAAATTTGAAAAATAAGCACCAGTGAAAAGTGTTATTCAGAAGTTAGTTAAAAAAGTTCATAAAACAGGTTTGGTTGGTTTCAGACCAGAAACGCGCCGTCCATCATAAATCAGTTTTAACGACGTACAGGACACTAAACGGCAGTAGAAAGATCTCCTCGTAAATCATTGGGAAGACTAAACCGGGAAAAGAACATTTCACTAGGTTCAGCCCATACTGCAACGAGGAGAATGCTGGACTGTTATCCGTATCGATTGCAGGTTTTCTATAAGCTAACTAATGCTGATTATGCTAAAACGTTCACTACTGCCAACAGTTCAAGAACTTCATTAGAGACACATTGGCATTTCAGATCAAGCGTTTTTCAGATGAATCTTGGTTTCACTTTGATGGCTATCTTAATAGTCAGAATTACCGGACCCGGGATACTGAGAATCCCCACATTTTCTTTGAATCCTCCTACATCCAGAATAAATAGGCGTATGGTGTGCGGTTTCAAAGCGATGGATAAACAGGACCATTTTTTTTGTAAAATCTGTTGATGTTGCTGCTTTCTACCAAAAAAATTATCCAACAATTCATACCCTTATTGCAAGAGCATGAATGTAACTGCTGGTTGCAACAGGAAGCGTCACTTGCCATACGGCTCGCTCTACTATGAAAATGCTTAAAAATTATTTTGGTGTTAGAATCATTTTTAAAGGATTGTGGCCATCAAGATTCCCTGATCTGACTAGTCCAGACTTCTCTCTGTGGAGTTACTTAAAAGAAATTGTTTATAGGAGCAATCATATATCCTGAAGGCAAACATTACCGATGCCGTTCAGAAAATATACAGTTTATAGATAACAAGAGTTGCTAGGAACATGGTCGAAGTGTTGACAAGTGTATAGAAGTGGATGGATATCATTTTTAATATCATCTGTAAATTATTATGTAAATGTTTACTAATAAGCTATTATTTGTAGATTAAAATAAATAATGAGGCCTCTTTTTTAAGTTGAACATCCTTATGAACACACACGTTTTTAACTTCTAACCGGTATTTGAACTCAGGATTATTTTATACGAAAAGTAGAAAAATTTTTTAATGATACGTTGACAATAATGATAGTTTTCTTCTGTTACATGTAACAGCTAACAGCCGGAAAGTAAAATAAAAGAAAAAAAAAAATAGAATAAGTTTTTTTTTCATACAGCTTTGTTAATTAATTTTAAAAAAATATAGAAGAAAAAACCAGCTGAAAAAAGTTGTAAAATCTATAGAGGGACGACGATCGTGAATATGTAACAATAACAGTGACTAAAAAAAGGTTGCTTATGTTGTGAATTTTGAAGATCAAGTTCTGCATTAACTCGAGTCGTGTTATTTTACCTATCGTCATGCAGTAAGAAAAGGGAGGTGCAACGAAGAGAAAACACAGCGATAAAGAGAGAAAGAAAGATTTGACTGATAAAGATAGTTAGATAAAGAGAAGTGAAGAGGCGATCTAAGTTTAGTGTTGCCAAGCTGACTCAGTATGTTTCATCTAAGCGTTCCAGACCGAAATATTCACTGTAAATAAAGTGGTTTAAAGCAAGAATATAGTAAGCAACTCTCAGAATACACTACTACTTTATTAATTTGCTTGACAGAAAAATTGAAAATTACTTTATGTAAGTTTAGCTTCTCAATTTAAAAAAAAAAAAATTAAACAATTTTTGTATTTATTAATATTTTTTTTTTTAATGATATAACAAAAAGAAATTGCAATATCAGTATTATTTTTTATCTTTATTATCGATTGCTATTGGAATAACTTTTTTATTATTTTTGTGGATGTGTAATAAAAAACTATTACTCTTTTTTCAAAGTAAATGTGTTCTGAAATATTCTGGGAATGAATTTCTAAAATATTGATCTTATAATTTTAATAAAATGTTCATTTTTTTTTTTTGTATCTGATATAATAAAATTTGCATAATATTTTTTGCAAGAAATCTTCAGAAAATTATAAGAAAAGTATCACTTTTTTTTTTTTATTGAAGTGTTCTGCAATTGAAAAAGCAAGGTTTTGAATCGCTGCTCTTTATATTATATTATTTGATTATTCCATAATCTTATATTTTTAGTGATAGCTAATATAAATTAATTCTTGTGGTACTGCCCAAATATTTTGAGATTTTTCTTTTTTTATTAAAATATAAGTCTTTTATTGTGTCAAATTATTAAGACAAAAGGTTTGATAGAATTTATTCTACATTTAGTTATTTTATCAATTTCAGTTCAAAAAAAAAAGATCTTTTTTTTTTTTTGTTTTTGCAGCAGATTATTCTGTTAGTTCAATTGTTCAGCATTCATAAAATAAAAACATTTATAGTGATCCAACACTTCATGTTTTGCCAGCGTCCGTGGCCGAGTGGTAGCGTCTTGGCCTTTCATCCGGAGGTCCCGGGTTCGAATCTCGGTCAGGCATGGCATTTTTCACACACGCTACAAATTCATTCATCTCATCCCTCTGATGATATACTTAATTGTGGTTCCGGAGGTTGTTTAAATTATGGTTTTACAAAAAATTCCAAATGTTGGCATTACCTTCTTACTTCCTTGCACGAAGCAAAGGAAGTATTGTGATAGCGAAAAATTTCGGTTTTCAGATTTTAACGGAAATATCCATTTTGACTATTCCTGAATTGATTTTGACTAGTTTCGGAGTGACATCTGTACGTACGTATCTGGCATAATTCAAAAACGATTAGCCCGAGGTTGAAATTTTGGATATAGGACAGTCGTAACATCTAGTTGTGCAGCACTTCCTCTTTTGATTGCAATCAACTGGACCTAAAGTTCCAAAAAAGCCCAAAATGTCCCAGAAATTGGACTTTTTCTTAACTGCTGTAATAAGCCCTCGCTGAGAACTTTTCGACAAGAGTTTACTTATTATGGTGTTACTTATTATCATTGCTTCCAGAGTTAAAGCCAAATAAATTTTTTATTAATGAAATATTTGGATCTTATAAGGGAAAGGGACATCGGTTCGAATCTGACTTAGAATCTTCTTTTTTGTCAATTTAATTTAAAATTTAAATGTTGATTTATTAATACTTATTAATCTCTAATTGTAAAATTTAATTAAAATTGATGAAATTTTAAATTTAATTCTAATTGATGAAACAAAATTTTATGTACTTTTCATCTTAAAAAATGTGTATATCTAACTTAAGAGGCCTATAAGGAAGTTATGTAGTGTCCACATCAGATTTTTTTCAATTAAAAAAAAAAAATTACCGCTACATGATGAAAGTTACAAATTACAATTAATTTTTAACTTAATATGAAGCGAAAATTTTTTTTTCAGATTCGTACTGAAAATAATTACACATATAGAAAATAGAAAATAAAATAATTTACAAAAATAATAATTTAATAAATATATAATTCACTCATTTGTTTTCTTCGCCGACGACTCGTTTCATTCTACCTCCTAGGTAATTTTTTGACTGTTCAAAAGAATTTATCCAAGCTGTGCAATATATTGTGTTTTATAACAAAGTGTGGTATAAACAGTTTATGCATATACTACAAAAAAAACCGTTCTTACTGTTACTTAGAATTGTTAAAAAGTAATTTTATTTAAATTTGAAATTAACTATTTATTTATGATGAAAAATTTTAATTATTTCTGCTGTAAAAGTTAATGTAGTAATATAAGAATAAAAAAAAGTTGAACTGAAAAAGTTGATGGTAAAAAACCAAGAGTTTTAATTTATTTAAAGCTTGGAAAAATAATAACTTCTTTTTATGAAATTTAAAAAAATGTATACTGCAATACATAAATGAAATTACATTTTTTACATTCATGATTTGTTGATTTCGCTTCACGATTTATAAAAAAACATCAAAACCTATGCATAACTATTCGCTGCAAAAAAAAAAAATTTTTAAATCTTCAAGTAATTTAAATGGATACATTCATTCAGTTATATTAAGTGAAATAAAAAGCTTCGATTAAAAAATAAGTTAGTGTATAACGGTTAAGAGATCTTAAGAACGTTAAAAAAATCTTGGTAATTTTTTCCCATTTATTTATTTTTTTAATTAAAAGAAGCTGAACGTTCTAGTCACCTAAAAGCTTCATCAGTAACAAGATATTTGAACCATAATGATGTTTTTTTTTTTTTAATTTTTGAGTAGACCGAGGTTTGAAAATTAATATAATTTTTAGTTGCCAAAAAAACTTGGTACCCTAAACTCACTTTAAAATGTACAAATTTCACATAATTTAATTATACATAGATAAACATAATTCTTTATTTGCCGGCCTCTGTGGCGGAGTGGTAGCGTCTCAGCCTTTCATCCGGAGGTTATGGGTTTGAATCCTGGTCAGGCATAGCATTTTTCACACACGCTACAATTCATTCTCTCATCCTCTGAAGATATACCTTAACGGTGGTTCCGGAGGTTAAACAAAAAAAAAATATAATTTTATATATATATATATATATATATATATATAGAGTGTTCGGAGAGTCTGAAAACGGCTTAATTATAGAAAACTGAGTGACCATAATAAATTTAGTTGATTACTTAGTAAGAAATACTTGTATTCGAGATTATTGTCGACCATCTTGGATCCGCCATATTGAGTTCAACGTTATTTTTTTGAATGGCATGATGGTCAACAAAATTTGTAACAATATAAGAAACAACTGATTCATCGTTGTCTAATATCGTAACGATAAATTACGTATAGTTAAGTAAGGAGAAGAGATTTTGGAAAACGGTTTACAGAATCGTTTCCAGCATGAAATTGCAATGTTACATGATGAGTAATTACCCTCCATTTTACCTAAAATATTTACCTTAAATAGTGCTTCGGGTCGGCTATTTTACCCTGATCTTTTGTCTAGCCTCCGTGGGTAGCCGCCGTAAGTTATTACATCAGAGATTGAATAAGGATGATGTGGATGAATGTAAATGAAGTGAAGTCTTGTACTTTTTGTTTTTTGTTTTATTTAATCTTCGGAACCACCGTTAAGGTATATCTTCAGAGGATGAGACGAATGAATTGTAGCGTGTGTGAAAAATGCCATGCCTGACCGAGATTCGAACCCGGGACCTCCGTATTAAAGGCCGAGACGATATCACTCGCGCCACGGAGGCCGGCTATAGTAGTCTTGTACTGTCTCAGATCAACCGTTACTGAGGTATGTGGTTAATTGAAACCCAACCACCAAAAAACACCGGTATCCACAATCTAGCATCAAAATCCATATAAAAGCAGTTTGCTTTACTAGGATTTGAATCTTAGACCTCTCGACTTCGAAATCAGCTGATTTGCGATGACGAGTTACCGTTAAACCAGCCCGGTGGGCGTTTTACCTCGATCTGGACACTTTAACAGCCAGTAACTAAAACACGGATGAAGCTGTGCGAAGTTTTCACTAGAGTTTTCCCGTTCAAATCTACAATGAAATCAAGTGTAACATGCCATCATGCCGTTTAAAAAAAATTGAATTTGAATTCAATATGGCAGATTTAAGATGGTCGAAAAACACAGCTCATGGTAGTTTCTTTTATACCGAAATCAATTACATTTATTCTGGTAGCGTAGTCACACTCAGTTTACTATAATTAAGCCATTTCTAGACTTTTCAGATATTCTGTATATATATATATAATAACGCAAAAACGAAAATTACTTTTATGGTTATGGCGTCATTTACTTTGAAATCGAATATTTTAACCGATAAAATTTTCCATAATATCTATTTAATGCTAAACCAGTTAAAATAATTTAAAGTGGGAGGTCATCCTCTGAAGTAATACCTTACGTTAGTTCCGGAGGCTAAACAGATAAAAAGAGAGCAAAGTGGGAGGTAGTCAAAGGCGGTACATAAACCCGATCTTTAATGAAACTTCACAGGAAAAAATCTGCGGAATCAAAACTGGGGAGTAAGGTGGCCGTGCAATTGGACCTTCACGACCGAACCACCGACTTGGGAATCCAGTATCAAGAAAATCTTCAGTTTTCTAGGCGGTACTGAGATGGTTCCCATGTTGCTGGCATATATCTTAAAGGCATAATGGCATATATCTTGGTCACCATCGTCTAATTTAGGAATTATAACATTTTGAAACATGTTCAGATAAACGATACATTTATGATTGCCTCCTGATAAAACAACGGGCCGTACTGTCTGGTCTCAACGATTTGGTGCCAAAAGTAAATTGTATGCCTACTAGGAGGTTCCCTACGGTTTTGTTTACGAAAATTACATTGAACTGCGGTTGCTGACTGCAGATCATGAAATTAATAGTGATTATTAAACTGTAATCGTGATACATTTACTGGAACAGAACGTACCAGTAAATATATCCATTTTTAACAATACTGGTGGCCGAATTCGGTAATAATGAACTAGGTTAATCACAGCTTGATGTGTTTTGCTATGAAATAAGACCTCAACCGAATCTGTAAGTCATCTCAATAAATTTATATATGATTTTAAGATGTGAAATCCGTTTTGAATCGCCCGGTATAAATATTTAATCAGGTCTATTTTTTATTTTACAATTAGTTGTGTATTTTTTTAAATGCTGTTTTGATTATGATTTTACTTGTCAGGCAAAAATTTGGACATTTTCTTTTTGGTCCTATAAATATAATGTATTATTTGGTTCTAATAATATAAAGTATTGTGAACCGATCAGAATAAAAAAAAAATACTTTTTTTTTTTTTGATAAAATTAAATATCTACGAACTGTTCCCTGGAAACAATGAATAGATGCATATAAAATTGACTCGAAAGGAATCAACTTCTCTGTATTTAGTCTGGGTTTTGACCCTATTTCAGCTGCCGTCTATAATGAAATGAATTTTTCTTTGTAGAGTGTTCAAAATTGTCACACCTATCTATTTTTTTTCTGTTTAGCATCCGGAACTATCGTAAGATATTACTTCAGAGGATGAATTAGGATGATATGTATGAATGTGAATGAAGTGTAGTCTTGTACAATCTCAGGTCGACCACTCTTGAGAAGTGTGGTTAATTGAAACTCAACCACCAAAGAGCCGGCCTGTAGCGTTTCGGTCTTTCATCCGGACCGGTCGAATTCCGGTCAGGCACGGCATTTTTCACACAATTCATTCATCTCATCCCTCTGAAGATATACTTAATTGTGGTTCCGGAGGTTAAACAAAAAAAAACAAAAAATTCCGTGATTTAATATTCAAATCCGTATAAAAGTAACTGCCTTTAATAGGATTTGAACCTTAGAACTCACGACTTCGAAATCATCTGATTTGCAATGTAGCGATAACCATTAGATTCGCCCAGTGGGCTAAAATTGTCACACTTGACCGTGTACTCGAACCCGGAATCTCTTCCTCCTCGGATAAAAGGCAGAGACGCTACCACTTCACCATGGAGGTAGACATTTATTTATAAATTATACAAATTGTTAACATAAAACTGATAATTATTTATTTCCTTAACCTTTATTTTTAATCTAGTATTCTATTAAAGAACAGAAAACGTTTTAACATGATGTAGAATTTAAATAATTCTATTAAAAATAATAGAATTATTCAATAATATTGTTTTACGATTAATTAAAAAAAAAAAAAAGAGGTCGAAGAAAAAATAATGCACTGAACTTATTAAGTTTTCAAGGGGAAAAATCGCTCCTCCATCTTCTTTTCAATCTTCAAATAAGATTTTCAGGATTTGTCAGACATCTGTTGCTATGGTACGGCAATGGACTGGAATCTTGAGTATAATTCTTGTATAGCTTCATCTACGAATGAGACCTTTAACAGTGGGAAATCGGTGGACCATAAGAAGAAATTTTGATCGATTTTGAATCACCTTTTTCTTTTGCAGTACAACCAAAAATTTTAACGCTGTATATTTAGATTAGTTTTAAAAGAGATTTTTACAGCAAAAATTGTTTTAAATGAATTGATGATGACTTATTTATGAATAAACATATACTTGGTCGCTTCATTATTATTTAAAAACTATTTTTAGAAAAAATACATTACAGCTAGGGGAAACAATAATTATCCTTAGTATATTATACCAAGACTACACTTCATTCACATTCATACACATCATCCTCATTCATCCTCTGAAGTAATACCTTACGGTAGTTCCGGAGGCTAAACAAAGAAAGAAAAGAAAAGTAAATTAAACCAAAAATAACTTTAAGAAACAACATTGTATTTGTTTGTTTTTCTTCTATATTTTCGAATTTAGAAAAAAAACGATTTTTTTTCTTAAACTGTAATTTTAATATGTTCACTTAATTGGAGCTTACGAATATTATTTTTACAGTGCGAAATAAACATATTCTCAAAACATTTATCTGTCAATAAAATTGTGAAATTGATGTGAATTAGAATTTAAATTATCCGAATAGTATTAAAAATAAACCATGTTAATAATTCACCGCCGGAGATAAAAATAGATTTTACCCGTGCCTCACGTTATATTTATTATGTAATAATTTAAAGTAAATAAATATATATGTATAAAAAAAAAAAAACATTTGTGAGCAGGTCACACTTAATTTAATCGAGTACAGTACGTGTGTATGTGCGCTTGCGTGTTTGCGGATCATGGTAAATGTGTATTTATTCGTTATATGTGTTGAGGTAAAAAATATTTATTGAAATCGTTTTAATTATAATTAAAATGTCTACGCAAAACTCACTTTCAGACGTAGGTTATTAATTAATCGAATCCTAAATAAGTACTTAATTTACTATTGATAGGGGCGGCTACATTTATTTATCGATTTAGCCGTAATGTTTTGGTTAAATTAAAAATACAGTTTTTTTTTATTTTATTTAAATAAACAATCAAGTTTTCGTCTCTGATAGGGGGTTGAAATTTATTGTCATTTATTTGCTTTGCCTACCCAATTCATATAATTTAACAGTAATTTAACTGGTAGCTTTATGAACTGTGAACATACTTTCTACATTAGATGTTTTTCTTTAAAAAAAGTACTACCACATCAAATAGTGTTGAAAATGTAAAATGTAATTTTAAGCAATAAAAATATTTTTATACTTTTCTAACTAAAATTGTTAAATCACAAATTCATTCAAGACAAAAATTCCAAAAACTATTTGAATAACTTATATTTTAAAAATATTTATTCGTTTTTATATGAATTATTTTTATAAACGACTTGAGAAATGATTAAAAAAAAAAAGAAATATTTTAAATTCATAATTTAATAACGCGGGCTTCTGACTCGATTTTATTCTTTTCCTTTATTAGTTTTAATAAGTAATATCAAATTTCGTAGAAACCTCCCGTAGTGTTCACTCATTGAGAAAAAAATCCGTAAATAGTTTTATTATTGTAAAAATCATATACAAAATGTTAAGTTAAATATTAATTTCAGGTATGAATCTGTGTTTTGTCTAGTCGTTAAATCTGATAGAAGTTGTAGAATATTATTTAAGGTTATGTATCAGTTTTTCTTTCTCTGTATTGGACACGCATCTTCTTTTGACTTCAAAGATGTTTATGGCGATGTATTATTTATTTTTATAACGCTATTCAATACGTAAAAGAAATCTGTTAATATATCGATTTATTTTTTATTTCATATCTTTTTGGGGGTTTCTTAATTGTTAAAAGCTCCCCGGGTGGTTTTTTATATAGATAAAATTCTTATTTTTAAAATGTTAGATACTTTACATAATAATGACCATTTTTTTATTGGTAATTTTTTTATGATCATAATTTTAACATTATTTTCAGTTTTTCGCGGTTCGACCATGATATTGAGAGACTAAAGAAATAAAGAAAATTTTATTTCTCAATAATAGAGTTTATTACTCCAAAAAACATACAAAATAAATAACAACAACAATAATAATAATAGTAATGACAATAAATAAAAATTATGTGCAGAATAGTAATTCAAATAAATATACAACATTTATTTAATGGCAGTTACATTAATAAATATCAAAATACACTCGAATTTACTAAAACAAAATTTATATTGATCACTAGAAACTAATACTGCATTAACAACAAGATAAGTTTGTAAAATTCAATTCTCTGCACATATTATTATTATTTCTGCCTGCCATAGAACTACCCTGCACTTTTTATAACAGTATGTAATATTGTCATTTTCATTACTGTTTACCAGTAACTCGTTGAACAACTTCATGTATTCATCTACTGTCTAAACTAGAATACTCGTGACGTATTCTTCACTAGTAATTACCACACACACATACAACGCTTACCAATATTGCTACTATCACGAGTGCGCCGAACACGGTCTCGCAGGACTACCCACTATTATCGCTTGTTATCACGACTGCGCCGAACTTCTGACTCTGTTTGCTAGGAGTATATCCCTTTGCCTACATAACCAGTACCCGACTCATCTCTTTAATTGTTGAAGCGTAATAATTCTCATTGCCCAAATCGTTACGTTTTTCTATAAGTTCTTATTAAGGTCCGGTAACCCTTCTGGTCGAAGATCAGTGTTTGGAGGGGCATTATCTTTATGAGAAGAAAAAAAAAAAGAAAAAAAAGTTTGTTAAACGGACTTGTTAGTCTGAGAAAAGAATCCCTTTTAGTTCCTTCTGGATTCTTCTTTTCATTATTATTTTCTCATTCTTTCATCTTAATTGGAAGAAATGCCAATTAATACCACCATTTTCAACACATTTTTTGGCACTCTTCTGTACTGCTTTTGTTGCTCCCTTTTTAGTTCTTCAGGGCTGTCCGTAAGTTGCTTAGCCTCATCCATAACGCGGACACTTAAGTCCCGGGAGAACTTTGTAATACACCTGAATATATATTTATAAATAACCATGTAGAATTCTTTAATAATTGAAGATTTTAAATTAAGGGGATCTTAAAGTTAGGAAAGGACAAAATTTCTACATGGAATAATTTTTTGATTTGTAAAAATATTTTTTTTTAGTTGATTGTTGATTGCAACTTAAAAGGAATATAAAACTGCTCTGAACACTACGTTATGCAAATAATCCTTACAGTATTATCTATCTTCAGTATCACAGTACATTATCTTCAGCGGTTAGTCCAATATTAGAACTATAAACGAGCAATTATCAGTCGTTTTTTAAAACGTAAAAAAATTTTTAGCAGAAAGTAAAAAAGATTTAGGAGAAACTTTGAATGGCATGTATGAAATCCTACGCAACAACTACCGCATGAAA
>JAAAKQ030471362.1:7702-23554 GCA_010016005.3 Zanna intricata | reverse complement strand
TGTTTATAGCAAGGCATAAATATACTTTACATTTAAGACATTTTGTTTTTGTCCGTCCTTTGCAGTTTTCATTTCTGAAAACTTTGTGTTTGTCTTAGTGTTTTAAAGAAACGTTAGGGCTCTTTACACCCGAACATATGACGAGCCTTACGGAGATTAATGATTAAATTTAAAAGAATGTGACGAGGGCTAATGTCCATAGCAGTCGATGCCCGTATAATTTCTAATTAAAAAAAATATATATATTTTTTTATTAGTCTTTCCTAATTTAACAAATAAATATAATATCAATCAATTATTATCATTTCTGCAATCAGTTTGGTCTCCCTTATCAAATAAAGATAAATAATGCAGTTTCAATTTTTTTACTTTTTCCCAAAAATAGGTTGAACTATATAGTTCATCCATTTTTTTCTGTAAAAACTTTTTTGTCATGCATATTTCTCATATCTTGTATAAAGATAGTGGTGGTTACGTAGTATATGGAAAAACATTTGTAGTCTAAATAATATCTTCTTTTTTTTTACTAGTTATGATCGTTTTTCTATTTTGAAGAAAGTTAATTTCCTTTCCCAGCTTAACAAATAAATATAATATCTGTCAATAATTATCATATCTGTAATCAGTTTGGTCTCTTTTATCAATAAAGGAAAAAACTTAAGAGTTAAATTTTTTATTTTTTCCAAAAAAAGATTTTTTTCTGTTAAAGTTTTGATTTCATAGATATTTCTCTTATTGACATGTTTAGATATTAACTTTTATTCTAATAATCTATGGTATTCTTTATTTTAATGATGAAGAAGGCAGTTTATTGAAAATATACTGACATTTTGGTTTTGTCTATGAGTGATTTTGTTGTGTATTTTTAAGAATGTTCGAAGTACTTTTCTAATAAGTACCAAATTTTTTTTTTTTTATAACAGAAAAATACTCTTTTTCAGATATTTATATCATCTTTAAAGTTAGTGAGTCTAAAATCTATTTTTAAATGCTTTATGTAAGTGTGAATTATTTCTTAATACTAACCAAACCTAATAATCTATATTCAATAAATGTGCCAACATTTTAAAACCTTCCCATATAATATAAATGTGAAAGAAAATAAATTGTTTACTGTAATTTTAATTTTTTATTTTACACAGAATTCACATACTTGACAAATATTATACTCCATATAAAATTAAAAACATGAGATAAATTTTACCCTGGTACTTTTTAATAATTAAAGTTTAGTTAGAGAAAGTGTAACTTATTTACTTTTCTGCTGTATAAGAAACTACTTAAAATAATATTTTCAATAAAATTCTTTGTTCTTTTTGCGATTTTTGATTGCTCTGTAGAGGATTACAAGGCAGTATTCTACCTAGAAAAAAGAAGTGTTAGAAAGTATAAAAATAAAAAAAGCATCTTATTAATAAATATAAGGTAACAAAATAAAAATAATAAAATAGAATTATACGCTTAATTTTCTTTTATTATGATTAGATAGTTAAAATATTGTGTTAAATTTTTATTTTTAGTCAGAGAATAAACTGTAAGTTTCTGAGAAAGTTTAAAAAAAAAAAATTGAATGTTTTTAACTGTTTTCATTTTTTTGTGGAAAAAATTTGTGTAATGTAGATATGTTCTAGGCTTGAAACTTTAAAAAATGTTCATAGACTTCAGTAGATTGACCATCTTTGAGTGAAATTTGAAATAGAATTTTTTGAACAAATTCTGATTTGTGCATTTTTTTAGGTTATCAACACAATAAACTTCACATATTTCTTTGTGAAAATGAGTTTAAACTGTTGAGTTTTTTAAATAAAAACATGTATCATATAAATAATTAATATCTAGATAAATAGATTATACAGGTTTTTTTAAATATAAAAATAGTACATAACTTAACGTTTGTTTTGAATGACTTCTGTCAAGGGTTTTTTTGTTTTTTTTTTTTGTAGCTGTCAATTAGTGCTTACTTTAGAAGCAAATTGCATGTAATTTTGTTTAAACTAAACATTTAGTTTAATTTAAACGTTTTAGTTAACTAAACTATTTAATTTTAACTATTTATTATACTATTTATTTTTTATTTTAAATTTTTATTATTTCTTATAACTGTTTATTTAATGTTAACTAAACTCATTTAGTTTAAACTAAACAAAACATTTACTTTATGGTCAATGATCAACATTGAGTGAAAAAATTAACATTTTTAACGTATTTTACTTTTTTATTTCCATAAAGACATGAAAGCTGCTGAGGCTCGCAAAGAAATATGTGAAGTTTGTTGTGTTGATAACCTAAAAAAATGCACGAATCAGAATTGGTTTAAAAATTCTATTTCAAATTTAACACATAGATGATCAGTATTCTGGTCAATATATTGAAGTCGATGAAGCCAAATCAAGCCATATTTGAATCAGAGTGTCATGTAATTGTACAAGAGATTGCAGAGAATTTTAATGTATCGCACACAACTGAAAGTCACATCATGTCTCTTTGACTCATTAAGAAGATCGATATTCGGGTTCCGTATGAATTGAAAGAGATTCATTTAACACAATGAATCGATATTTGAGATATGCAACTCAAATCCAATGAAGTCGACCCTTTTTTGAAACGAATTATCACTGGTGATAAAAAATAGATCGTCTACAATAATATCAATAAAAAATTATCTTTATCCAAGTTTGCTGAACCAGTTCAAACCACATCAAAAGCTGAATTTCGTAAAAAAAAGAAATGATCATGTGCTCAATTAGGTGGGATTACAAAGGTGTGTATTTTCATCTGCTTCCAAGGAACCAAATGATAAATTCAGATATTTACTGTCCAAATTTAATGAAACTAGTGCATGAAGCAATCAAAGAAAAATAGTTCTGAAAGGTTCAGTGAAAAATCAGTGCAAGGCCTCAAACTGCTTTGATAAAACAAAAATTAATGGAACTTCGTCGTAAAGTGATGTCTTATCTCTTATCTTGGGCTATCAGATTACCATTTATTTCAAAGTTTGCAAAACTTTTTGAATGGTATAACTTTCACTAATGATGATGACCCTTAATTTTGCTCGATTCAGTTTTTGCTGATATGGATAAGAAGTTCTAAGAGAGCGGAGAATCATGAAGTTGCCAAAAGGATACCAAAAAGTTATTTGGTAAAATGGGAAATATATAATTGATAAAAATTCATTCTTTTTTAAAAAAAAAAAATTGAGTTTTATTTCACACTACAATTATTACTTTCTTGTCAATCCAGTACAAAATTTGTTACATTCCTCATAAAAATTTGTATAAAAAAATTAATGGTTTCAAAATTCTTGGATTATGATTTAAATTTTTTTCAGGGTTAGTTGCTTGCTTATTCAATTATTTAAGATTTCTCTTTTTGTGGCAAAAAAGCTATCAGGTCTCTATGTTCATTATATTCTTGCATTTATTTATCTCCTTGTTATTTTTGTATTTCTCTTCTTTAATTTTTAATTTTTTTTGTCAAGTATGCTTTCTTTCCTTTTTAAAAGGGTTATTTGCTTTTCATTGCTCATTTTCTTCTTTATTTCTGAGATTTTACCACTCCACCTTTATATGTTATCATCCTTTAATTGCAGTATCTTTCTCAATATTACTTTTTTCTGTTTTTAAATACTCACCAATTCATATTTTTCTGTTTTTATCTTTTGATTTTCATTACTAGTATTGAATTTTTCCATTACTGTCTACTGCCATGAAAAGCAAAATATATTTCTTAGTATTCTTTTGTAATTAAAAAATATATATATGTTTGTAAAGAACAGTAGCTATATATTTATAATTTTATAGGCTTGAGTAAATTGTTTAAATATTCTTTTATAACAAGAAAACACAAAATCTTGAAAGGATATGTTAAATGGTAATTTAACATAAAATTGGTAATTTCTGTGTTTATGATTTTCAAATGAAGTCAATGGTGGCAGGAAAAAAAATTCATCACATTATCTTAGGGAACTATTATGAAAGAACAGCCATTGCAAAAAGTAACCATTTTTGAAAATTTAAATAAAGCTTTAATGAAAACCACTACATGGTTTATGGGTGTCAAATATATAGAATTCATAAAAAGGAAAAAAATTTAAGATGATATTAAAATTAACAAAGATAATAAACAGGCAGCTGAAATTATAAAAAAATATGAATTCTTAGTTCTAATATGTTGCAGGAAGAAGTGGCAAGGATTGTTATAGATAGGATATGGGAAAAGGCCTTAATGAGCATGTGCATGAGAAGTTACTAAAAGTACTACTACAACTAAACTACTACTACTTTAGTAGTTGTAGTATTAGTCAAGTAAATGCAGTGCTAACCGCTTATCAGACTGTCGGTCATTATAAAATCAAATTCAGATGTAGATGTAGTGTAGTTATTGTGTTTCCATTACTAGTGTTGTGTTTTGACTGTAACTCTTGTATTTATGGTTAATTTTAGAAATACTATCAATAGAGATTTTTAAATGTTTGTTTTGTAATTAAACAACTTTTTTAGTGATTTCTAATAATTATTATGATGGAAAAAGATCCTAATGTTTGAAAACAAGGTAAAACAATTCTCAGCTCTGAAAAAGAATTAATTGCTCATGATTGTTGAAAGGAAGAGGAAAAATTAAACAGGCTGAGGCTGACAATTTCATTAACTACAGCGATCAAACAAACAGCAAAATTCTGTAGTGTTATGAAAAAATGTGATAAAAAGTTTGTGCTAGTAAAGGTGAATCACTAAAAGTCCCTGGAAAAAAAAGGAAATGTCTTCATTAACAAAATGCAGACATAGATAGTTTTCATCAAGTTGTTATCTGAAATATAATCAAAGATTTTTAAGCCCAACAAAAAGTTGTCATGGCAATTTCAAAATTTCTTCTGATCTTAAAAAAGAGAAAACTGATTTAAATGGTAAATGAACCACTCTGGAAAATTTTAATCAAAATGGACTTTAAATGGAAGACTTGTACTTTGAAACGTAAGGTGTTAGTAGAAAGACAAAACAAATTAAGTTGTACATATTTACAGAAAATTAGGGAAGTTAGAAAAAAACAAAGGAAAAAAAATATTTTTTTAAATAAAACTTGGCTGATACCAGTTTAAATTTTCACAAAAGATGGTAGTAAAAATGTCATGGGAAAACCTAAAATTACCAGTGCATCCAACAGACTTGTCATCGTTCACATCGGATCTTCTGAGGTATTTTTTAAACGTGCAGAATTAATATTTCAAGCAGGTTGTGCATCTGATGATTATCATGGGCAAAATGCTGCAAATTTTGATACGTGGATAAAAGTGAATCCTTAGAAGATTGCTGTAGGTTCTCTGCAGGTTAAAATTCCTCTGTAGGAGAGAGATTTTTACTCAATGGGAAAAACACATTTATTATCAATGATCTTCTACTGAAACGTTTATATATTTCTGGAACTGTGTGACATGTGAAAATATCCAAATGAACTATAAACCATTCTGCAAGACATTCCACTGGAGATGACTTGTTAGTGTAAATGAGAGGTCATAAGAATTACAAGGAAATAATTATTGACCATCATGTGTTCCAAGAGTTGATAAGAGTATTATTGAAAGGATCTACATAATGTAAAAGAAAAAAATGATTTTGAACTTGAGGAATAGTAAAATGAATTTCATGGAAATAGAAAATTATTAAACATAAGTCACTATTAAGGCTATTTACAAATTAACCTCCATTCAGACTTACAAACAACTGGTTTCTTTAGCAACATAGACTTGTAGTAGATATCAGCTGATATGCTTAAATATTGTCACACCTTCACCCAGTTGCAATTTTATTCTGCACTGCTTGAATAGCGCATGGTTATATATGAAGATAATATAATTGTTTCGGCTTCATTGCCGAAGTATACCTGGCAAGCTTAATTTTTTGCATGCAGAAGGAACATCTGTAGCTATAGTAACAATGTAATGAGTGATGATTCTGAGAGAAAATGGTGCAGGAAATTCAGGAAAGTGTGAACTAATATGCATGACAAGGAAGGACATTCCACTGTGAGTGATGTATTTTTGCTTCACATATACTAAACTTAGTGAAAATTTTACTCAAATTTTTTTTACGGAATTGATACAGAGAGGTTGGATTTTCCTAAATTCTATGCAAGAAAACTTACAGATCGAAAAAAGCAAAAGATGAGTTGACATTGAGTTTTCTTCAGCAATACAAAATAAAGGAAATGAATTTCTTGATAACATTGTTACTAGGGAAGAGACATGGATTCAGGTCATCAATATAGAGACAGTCTTTAAATTAACAAATACTATTGATCAGTGCTGCAATGGTACGAGAGATACCAAGAATGACTTTTTGTAACTGTCATAAGGTGATCAGAGTTCAATAATGTGGTGAATAAATGATCAAACATAATTGAAAATACATCAAAAGGATTAGTTATGACAGTAAACATAAAAACAGTAAATTTTTTCCTGAATTAGGAGGTCTGTACACAGTGTTAAATTTCCCGCGTCTTCGCTCACAAATATCGTACAAATCCGTCAAAAATAATCAGACTATCTTATTCATCAACAAACCGCGTAACATTTATAAGCTTTCATTCGCGTATAAATACATATTAGCGAACAATTCATCTTCTGTTGCGTTAAATAATGGTATGTTGCCCAAATACATGTACATAAAATCCAAAATCTCTAAATTATTATACATAAATTTAACTTTTTTTGCTCAATGCACAATGGACAAGATGATCGTTCTCGTCTAATTGTTCCATGTGGACGTCATTTATCCAATACATTGAATTTATGATATGTTCAGGAGGGGGACATGGGGACTCTAATAAATATATCAACCAGTTTAGACAATTTCACCTGGGATGGGGAAGCCTTTTCTTCGATGCCTTTTGAAAAAGCATCGAAGAATACTAAATCTTTTCATAAGGTATAGTATTTGAGCCATCGTTATCGACTCTACCTGGAACAGCAGCTTCAATCGTGTAGCGGCATGTCACCATGCCGCTATGAGATTTGCATTCCCGATTTAAGACATTGTATTTTGTCTAGAGCGTACATTGGAATGAGTTGTTTGTTTGAATGTATGTTATTTAAAGTATTCTACTATAAAATATGTAAGAATATCCATGTAAATTTGTAAGATATATTGGCAAATAATTAAAATAATTTTATAAATCATTTAATACAAATTGACTGAGTAAAATTGTATACATTCTTGATAATTCTATCTGATAGAAAAAGAACAGTATTCAACCAAACCCATTTTAAGGCCAATCTTTGTTTTGAACAAAATATTATTGTTGTTACAAAAATATTATTAATATTTCCATTACTGTTATTGTTTGATGTTTAAAAATAAATTTTATTTATTTTAGTAATTTAATATTCTTTTAGATTAATAAAATATTAATATGATTTATATAAATAAATTCTCTTTTATAGAATAAATTTAAAAAATTATTTACCCTCATCTGGAAAAAAAAATTTCATCCACCTATCTTCTTCAGTTTCTAATTCTATAAAGTTTATGTCTTCATCTAAAACAGGTTAAATTTTTTTTTTAATTAAACATTTTATTTAAAAAGTACGTGTTTATAATAAATATTATAAATTAAATTATAACTTTATAAGAATTAATATTATACACAACAGAAAAACATTAAAATCTGTCTTAATATGTTATTTTTAAATATCCTGTTAGGATAAAATATTAAAATATGCAAGTTTATATCAGCAACTTAACAATAGTCACTTTTTTCATTATTTATGTAATATAATTTTTAATCGTATGATACTCTTAAGTTGTTGAATCTTTATTACAATTTACTGTATAATTCCTGTAAGCATAAATCATATCATAAGTTCGACTCAACTCATATCATATTTATTGACTAAAACTTACAAAACTTTCCAACTAATTCTGTATGAAGATTAAATTGAAGGCTGAAGCAATATCACTGGACAATACTTTCATTTATCTATCATTTATTTTAGCCATTATTTTTTTTATAGTTACTTTCATCATAAGAATACATTAATGGATTTTTTAAGTGTAAATCTGATTAACATGAGTTTGTGCAGTGCATAAAATAAATGAAAATAGTTTTTAAGACCTAATTTATTTGATTAAAAGCAATACTGAAGTATTACTTAATTTAAAAATAATAAAAAATTATATATAAATTGATTGTTAGTAACAAGAAAAATACAATTAGAAATATGAATTTTTAGATTAAATGTATCATGAAATTTTATTTTTTACCCAATATAACAAACAACACAACTGCTTAGCTCTGAATTTAATTCTCATGTAATTTTGAATAAAAATAATGTGAAAATCCTTTTTTGTAGAAAGTAATTTAATGAACCATGAACCAAAATTTAATAAATTATTAATATTTATCTTAGTTTAAAAATATATGATTAAACTAAAAAAAGAGTGAATTAAAAAGCAAATTAAAACAAAAGCAATAAGCAATAAACATTTATTTAAATTTTAAAACCTGACTGTTTATGATCATGTGAATTAATGATATTTAATCAACTCTTCAACTGAAAGCAAATTATAATATGATGTTTAGCTATAGACTATTATTTCTTTACTAAGAAAACACGCTGGTAAAGAAATCTACAGTTCCTGTTTTCTTTACAACAAAATAATATTAAAAAATTGGCACATTTGTATGTTACCAAGGTTTAGTCATAATTTATATTTTTTTAAATATATGGTTCAGATGACTTTGGATTTTCCTGTTGGCATTCCGTTATTTTCTAGTGGCGAGTCAGCATTTTTTACTTCATTTTTGATGGGTGAACAATCATATAATCTATATCCAAATAGCCCAACTAAAACTTCAAGGTAGATTAATACTGGTTAAATTCAAGGACATTCATCCTCATCCTTTGAATCTTAATAATGTTATTGTTTTTGAGCAGTGATCATGAACTGTTAATGTTGAATCAATTTGAAGAACCATTCAAACCAACTATACAAAGTATAGTTAATCTAAAGTATTAAATATACAATAGATCTTAATACTTTAGATTTCAATACTTTAGAATCCATTTCACCATCATTTAACATCAGTTATTATGTTCATTAAAAGTATCATGTTCTCTGTCATTTATAACACTCAGACCATTAGATCAATCTACAAACATTGAAAACTGGATCACAATGTTCAGTTCTCTATCTTATGCTTTTTCAATAATTTATACATTATTTTCACAAGTAGGACAATGTACATACTTTTCATCTAAAGTAAAAGCAAAAGTAGTACATACTTTTCATCTAAAGGTAATTGGGTTTATTTTCTTTATTATTTGGAAGTGGAATGTAACAAATATACGTTTTTGAGGTACTAAAAAAAATATTTAAGTATTTAATTTATCTATTTTGTCATTTAATCTGATTATGCAATCTGCAATCAATAGTTTATTTTCAATTAATTCTCTAAGTATTTGTTTTCCAGTTTTAGATATTACATTAACTACATATCTTTTACATTATTGAAATATCTACAAATCAATATCAATATCTCTCTTTTTTTCTGTTTAGCCTCCGAAACTACCATAAGGTATTACTTCAGAGGATGAATGAGGATTATATGTATGAATGCGAGTGAAGTACAATCAAAGCAAATGTGAGTTTTGTACAATCTCAGGTCGACCACTCCTGAGAAGTGTGGTTAATTAAAACCCAGATATAAATATATACAAATCTTTTACATTATTGTAATATCAACATACTTTTATAAATTACATTTTTGTTTGAAAAGTAAGGTTACTGTGTCTAACAAAAAATAATGTTGGACTCAAATAATTGATTGGGGTATAAATTTCTTATAAAATAATGTACAATTTATTTTATTTTAACTGATTTTATTGTCATATATAATTTTTTAATATTAATTTTGAATTTTGTAATGCTGTTCTGATTAACTTTTTCGCTTGGTTTCCATTTTACAGGTAAATTACAAGGCAGTTCCATTTTTTATTTCTGGAATAGTACACCTATCAGTTTGTAACATGAAAGTAATGTTTAACTGTTACATACTGGTCGGAATAACATATTTATTTACCAAAATCTGATATAAAAACTGTTCCTAACTCATAATATTTTATGTAATTTAAATTATTTTTGTTTTATTTAATTCAGATTACTGAAAATATCATTTTTAGTACATAATTTATTTTAAAAAAGTTTTAATGAAAAACAAAAAGTTTAGAATAATGAATTTACTGAAATTAATTTTAGAGTATGTGAATTTTTTTTTAATGAAATCATATAGAAACACTAATTAATTAACACTGAAGAGTAATAGTGAACTAATGTAAAAATATGATTAACCAATGTCTATTCAATGTTTAAAATGAAGTCTTTTATAGTAACAAAGACAGTACATTTGTTTCATTCAAAAGATAAAAAACTTCCAGCAAACTGCCTAGAGCAGTGATAATATTTTTGATGTTATGTTGATTAATTCCATTTTTTGAATCTTGTCTAATGGTTGGTATCATTTATCTAGGGTTGGATATGTGGTTTTTCCTACTTTTTGGGATATAAATCAGATAAGAATTAATCTTAATAACAAACTGGTATTTTAAATTCAGTTTATGTGGTATCTTAACATAGCAAGTTAAACTTTTATTGTCTTTCCTAAATTTAGTAGTTACTGATTTTACAATTATTTTTTTCTCTTTCTTTTTCTCTTTCTCAAGTCTCAATGAGATGAGGATAATATGTATAACATGAGATGAGGTGTAATTTTGTACAGACTCAGGCTGACCAATTCTCAGATGTATAGTTAATTGAACCCCAACCACCAAAGTAAACTGGTATCAACTAATTAGTATTCAAATCCATATAAAAGCAACTAACTTTAAGTAGCATTTGAACTTCAGTACCTTTGACATTGAAAATCAGCTGCTAAACAACTGGTTTGCCACTCTACACCAGTCTATTCTAATGGTAAATTAAAAGACATAAAATTAATTTTTCTTACAAACCAGAACATTTATACAATTACAGGACAAAACACAGTTTATAAATTAACTAATGTAATTTTAATAAAATATTGTTTTAATACATTTACATAGAGTTTACACAACACATACACATAATTTAAGACCATAAAAATACACAAGTAACACAAATACATTTAACATAAACATAAATTCATCAACATACATTACACTAATAAAATTTGTCTTTTTAGTTTATATTTGTTACTAATTTAATGTTTATATTATAATCTTACATAATATGTACATACCCTTATACACATGCATACATGCCAATATTTTACAATGACTTTAAACCTAAAAAAATAACAATACAGCAAATAGAATATATGTAGTGAAAAAAGAGTTTTGTCAGAAATAATATTTTTATACCTGAAATAAATGAAGTATCTAGAAATATTAGTAAGATGGAATCATTTTCCCTATATTAAAATACTGTTTTGTTTTGCAATTATTTAAAAGAAATAAAAACACTTTTTCTCATTTTGATATGACATCTCTACCATAAACTTATTTCCAAAAATACATAATCAAAAGTCTCTTTAAATTAATTTATATGCATATTACAAACAGTTTAATTTTTTTAAATATGATAAATGCTTAAATTTGTTATAAATTACAAAACTAAGTGGTGCTTAAAAATTGTTTACAAAACTTCTGTTTGATGAGTATGATGATTCTTCTTTACTGATACATATCAATGATTATGTCTACTGATCAGGCTCTTAATCCAGCTTTTTTTGGCGCCCTTGGGGAAAATTATTTTCACCATCCTTTACATATTATTATTATAAAACATAATTTTTAACAGCGAATTTTTGCAGATATTTTTAAAAAGTAAAAAAAAAATTATATAAAAAATAATATCAAAAAACAAACACATTTAAAATTTTCATATTTGACAAAAGTATAGTAGACAGTACACATAATTAAAACATAAAAGAAAATAAACTGGTTTTAAAAATGTACAATTATTAATAATAATAAAAAAATTTTTAATTGAATTGAATTCTAAAAAATTTTCTCCTCAATTTTTTTTTTTAATAAAATTCTTTTAAGTCTTTGAAACATAACACAATAAGTAATGACAGATTTTTTGTAATTTTCTGAATGTCCTTATATCAAACTACACTTACAAATACCCAGTTTCCCTTTATACCTAGATCTGGGCCTGCTATTGATGGCTGTTCAATGATCAAATTGATCATAATGTTTTAAATTGTAAATAAAATTCTTACAAATTGTTTTTGAGCATAATCTACTTTTTAAATATATTTCAATAATTATTTAGCACATTTACTAATTTACATTTAAATTCATCACACTAATGCTCAAATTTTAGTTATATACTATTATATTTTGTTCATTTAAAGAAAGAATTATTAAATTTGAAATTTAATGAGTTTTTCTAACTAAAGTTTTGAAGTGTAACTTATAAATGGCTCATCAATAAAGCAGGAACATTTAAAAGCTTGGTTGTTCATTTGATATTTAGATATGGGCACTGAATTTAATGATATATTGTCAATCATTTAATACCATTTAGTAAATATGGAACAGTGTCCAGATTCATAGAATGTTTTTCTATGTTACATAATTTTATAAAAATGGTGACTCTACAACAACTATACAAAAAAGGTTATTCTGCAATAAATACAATAATCTGTCGGATTGGACAAGGACCATCTGTCATCAATCTGTCAAGCATTATTTTTAAAAGATAAGATGACATATCTTTTTTAAAAACCAGGAATTCTAAATTTTCTTGCTTCTCTCTGTACTTCAACAATTAAAATACACTTAGTTTTGTGTATATAAACATTAAGATATGTCACAAAACTTTGACTAGTATTATACTAATTATTAGCATTACATTAAAACACAATGCTCTTTTTTATAATTAATAAATATTTTGTGAAATGCATGTAATTATTAACTTAATGTTAAATTCATGTATAACAATTTTGATTAATAGTATTAGTATTTTATAAAATTAATTAAAAATTCTGTTTAATGCTTTTATGAAATAACTGGTTGATTTATGAAATGAATTAAAAATTTCTGTGAATAGTTTCTTAAACTAAAAATCTATTTTTTTGTAAAATTTTCATTGTGTTATGGGTTGATAGTTTGCATGGCATGTAAATTTTTTTTTATAGCATACATTTTTAATTAAATATTGGTATGTGTATATTTACCAGAAAGTGGTGAATGATAAAGAACTTAAAATTAGTTAGTAGCATATGCTTCTGAAAAGAAAAACGAATAACCATCTCTATAAACTTTAAGAAATGATACCGTTGCAATTATGTTTGGGGTTCACTGGTAAATATAATAACCACTTTTGTGTCATTATTATAGATGCAAAAACAATCAGTTCAATTTATTATTACCAAAACTTGTAGTACTACATTGCAAAATATCTTGACAATTTATCAAACTATAAAAATGAAGAAAGGAATTGTCTAATTTTTTTTTTTGTATTTAATAAATAACAAATCTTTAACGCTGACATCCAAAACACCATATACAAATATATAAATCAAATAATCATGCTTTAGCAAAACATTTACCCAACATAAAAAGTAATGAATAAGAAACATGAAGAAATAGTTTTGGTGAAAAACAGAAGCAATTTATTTGGAGCAATAAAATATGGCAATTTATAAAATGATAAATAAAACTATATGTAATATGAAATGAAAAAAAAAAAGTTATTTTAATATAATTAAAAGATAAACTTAAATATTAAGAAACTTTTTTAATATTTTATCTTTTGAAAAGAAATAAATATTAAAATTAGCTTCAATGTAAAAAACAATTTTTTGTCTGAAAAACAAAAAAATAAAGTCCTTTTTATTTCCTCAGAAACATCTATCAAAGTTTTAATATGAGTATTCACAACTGCATAATTTTAAATGACTTATTGATATCAATACAATGATTCAACAAATAAATAAATATTTATATAAAAATATATAATTATGTTTCTGGTAAAATGGAGTGCAGCTTCAACTACGAAACTAAAAGAAATAATAAAATTGTTTGCAGACTGTAAATTAATAAAATTTATAACAGACTGTATTTATTTTATGTTAATTAATTAATTATGTGTTTCTGTCTCAAAAAATTGATCACTCAGGTCTTGTTTATTAGTTATTGGAGCTTGTAATTAATCTTTATTCTTTAAAAACTTGGCCATTGAATCTTTCTAAAGTATATCTTTTTAAATCCTTCCCTTTTTCAAGTGAGTAAGAAATTAACAGAATGGAATGTTTTTTCACTTTAAATCTTAGCAAATTAAAAAGATTATTTTGTTTAATTATTTTTTAATCATTTTCAATTTTTTATTATTTATGTTTATTGAGATTCATAAATTTTTCATTCATATAGTGTCATTTTCTTACTGAACTGTGTTAATAGTCATTTCTTTCACAAATGATTTTGTTCTGGTTCTGCTTTACATTTTAAAAGGGATTACTTTTGTGAATGGATTGAATTTTTAGTTAACAAAAGTCTTCCATTAATGTAATGAATGATTCAGAATGTTTCATGATAAAGTAATGATTGCTTAGAAAATGTGCTCCAGCACACAAAAGCATATCTTTAAATTGATAAATATTTGAAAAAAGTCTAAATCCCTATTTTTTGTCTTTTATTTATGGAAAGAACTGAGATTAGCAGTTCAATCTACAACAAAGTCTTACAAATGTGTTTATAGTAACTATAATTTTTATTCCATTATTTTATTTTATTGAAAAGATCCTTTTTTAATTTTTAAAAATTATGTCATTCATATGCCAACCTTCATTACTTATACAGGTCTTTAACCTCTCCCTGAAATTCCGTATTACTTTTCTTGTCATTTAACATGCAGAAATTTGTTGATGGATAGTAGCTTTTAAATGATTGAGAGTTCTTGGCTTCTGTTTAGCCTTTCAGCTGTTTCAGCCTTTAGATGGCTTCAGAGAAATAAAATCACATGTTGCAAGATCGGGTAACCATGCGAGCCTTGGGATGTCGTATTGTTGTGAAATGTGACATCAGGGAGACATTTATCTAAGAAATATATTAATTATCTTGCTGCATGAGCAGTGGCCTTGTTAAAATCATAAACTTTTAGCATGATTTCTGAGTTCATTAATTCTTGATAACAAGAAGTTGCATAACATTCTTTTACAAGCTACTGTCATTAATTGTCTTTTTTCCTCAAAAATGAATGGCCTTATTTTTTCAAATTCAGCAACCGTGCATTAAACTGTAACACGCTCAACATTCATAAATTGCTCATTTAGTTATAGGGGATTATTTTCTAATTTCTGTCAGTATTGGAAAATTTATTTGTTAATACATGATAAATGAAAATGGGCTTCATTATTTGACAGCACAATCAACATTACTGGAATGAATATTTTCCAGAATAGCCTGGCAAGAAGCAATACGGTTAATCCAGTCACGTTCATTTAGCTGCTGCACGACCATCATTTTGGAAGAATGAAACTGTAAGATGGCATGTAAAATTCTCCTTACAGTCTGATCAGAAATTTGTAACGCAGCAGCATTTTTAAGAGCTGAGCGACATAGAGATTATGTAACTTGTCTCACTGCTTCAATATTTTCAGTTTTTCAGGTGTTTCTGCTTCAATAAATCAGGTGTTCGGTTCAGCTTCTTCAAAGCTGAATCAGTAGCTCTAAAATTTGACACGCGTAACTGAATTGTCTTCTTACTGGGTATCACAATGGCTGAAAGTGTGAACAAAAATAATCCCTGCATGTTGATAACAGAATCACCATTTTTAAAATACATTTCATTAAAGAAAGTGTGTGTTCCCCAA
>JAAAKQ030471340.1:10083-21712 GCA_010016005.3 Zanna intricata | reverse complement strand
GCGCGCGCGCATACATATATGAATCTAAGAGTATAATTATTGAAGTATAGTTTCAGTATGCGACCACCATACTCCGAACACCCAGGAGTTCCCATGAAAAACAACTCAACATTTTTAAATGGAAAGGGTAGATTTGTGATATTTTAAAGACAGAAAAAAAATTTTGATAAAAAATCTTTGAACACTAAGACATATTATCTCGGTCAGCATATTTAAAACGACGGGGAGGAAAAAAAGTTTAATGAAAGATAAATTCTTCTTTTTTTTTAACTCTTATTCTTCTTTTTTCTTGTATACTTAATTTGCATATGATTGATATATTAACGAAATTATGAAATATTTAAAATTATACTACTGGAAAGAACAACGATATAAGGCTAATTTTTATGATAAATTAATTTCTACAGGTTATCTTCAAATAAAATATAACTCTCAAGAGTGCATAACTCTCAAAAATAATTTATCATTAAGGCTATATAATTTTTAGATATATTTCATAACTGATAGGAATAAGTAATTAAATGAAAATATTAAACCTATCAAGCAACTTGTGATAAATTTTAAATAAGGAAAAAATAAAGGTATTAAGATAATAAATACCGTACGTATAAAACCGTAAGATAAATATATACTGTAAGTATAAAAACCTAACAATAGATATACACTATAGACTAAGATTGCATTTTAATGAAAACAGAATGACGTTAATTAGAATAGTTATTATAACACACATATTAACAGCACTATTTTGTAATGGTAAGTGATAAAATATGGTTGTAATTTTTATAATTTAAAAATAGAATATCCACTTGTTACTATTAATCGCTTAATTTCGGAACCCGTTGATTCAGTGAGAGTGAATATTGTATGCTCATATTTCTTTAACTTTACGAAAGGTGTAAAACACTATTTACCATTGTAAACCCATAATCAAGCGAAGACGGATAACGAAACACATTTGATGCGCGGTATCCTTCACTAAGTATTTTTTTGCGTCGCAAAATGAATCACTTCGTAAAAGATAAAACAGTTAAATGGTTCTTGACAATAAAATAATGATTTTTTTTTTTTAATTATCGAAATCAAGCGAACTTATAAAATTTTAACTAATTTAGAATAAGAATTACACAAAAACAGTTGCTATATATAAAAGAATTTTACACCTATATTTTTTTTTAAAAAAGAAAAATATTCCAAAATAATTAAGTTACTTTCATTATATATCATATCATAAATAATTAATGTAAATAATTTAAAAAAAAACCCATAAATATTACAAAAAAATGAATACAACATTAAAAAATCTGATCTGTACTGCGAAATATTTAAAAAAAACATGTACATATTTTTCGCAGTTTACGTTTTAGCGTTGAAAAAAAAAACGATATTACAGCGTATTTTGGATACGGCAAGTTTCAATATATATAAAATAATACCCAGAGAAGGAGTACAATTTCTTAAAACTTAGAATGTTGTTCAACTGATCTTTTTCTATTAATTTTGTCGAGTTTACTCTCGTTTAAAAGATTTTTAAAAAGTCCATGGAGATTTTTTGGTTAAACATAATTAATACCTTTGGAATCGTCACGAAAACAATAATTCAAATGTATCATTTTGAAATCAAAATAAAATGATGAAATTGACCGAATGAGAAAAGATTAAAAATGTTAAAATCTTTAGTAACAATAAGAAAATCTAATCGTTCTAAGTTATTTGAAATTAATTAAAAAACCGAATTCGATAAAAAAATCTTTCATTAAGATTATAATTAATAATTAAAGTATGATATTATTTTTAATATTCGTTAAATAATAATAAAACTATTAGAGCTGCCCTAATAATCTTTTTATTACGTATCATTTCAGACTGACTTCAATAATAAAGTGTTTATAACAAATGTAACTTTACTAAAATCCCAATCCAACAATATTCAGTAACTTGGCAATAGTGTATGCACTTACGGATTCACTGAAACATTATAAAAAAAACAGCCAGTATAATTTATTTGACACAGTAATATAAATTTTAATGCTAATCAGTTGTAAAATATTAATTGAGCCGTCACATGTCAACAATGTAATTTTTTAACAATAGAATTTAAATGTTCAGTATTTTTAATACCTTACTGGTCAATAAAATATCTGATGTGGACACTACATTAATTCCTTGTACGCCTATTAAATTACATATACACATTTTTTTAAATGAAAAGTACAACAAACCTTATTTCATTAATAACATGCATGGATCAAATCATCAGGTGTATCTTCCGTCAGGCCCGCCCTCGTGCGGATTTGCTTCGACACAGGACAGACAAAAAGTGTATGCTCAGAAGTGAAAGTGTGAACAAAAAATAAATCTGGGGATTCCCGTCTGCCTATTCTACGCAGATAGATCCCATGGCCGGAAAAGGCCTGTGTGAGTAAGTAATTCAACTCCTATCACACAAATTTAATTCCTATCACACAAAGTGTCAAGATCTGTGATGAGTCTCTTTGTCCACCGTGCTTTATAACCTACCGTCCATCTATTTCTCTAACTGTGTCTGACTCCAGATTGGGCCTCTGTTCAATCCCTGCCACCGTACCGGTCGCACCTCTCTTCTATAAGTACATCTATTGGTGGCTCCAAACCGCCTCGTAAGACACGGTACGATAAGCAAAGATTACTTCCAGCAGAGATCTTCTATGTACAGATTGTAAAGCTACCAAATTTCTTTTCCTCAATATCGCCGTTCGACAAACTGGGGCCGCGTGTAACATTACAAATGAGACCGTTGAAAATATTACTCTTCTCTTAGCCGGGCGAGGTGCTACCCTAGAGGACAAAAGCAGCCGGAGCGATTTAAGAGCTGCATCAGCTTTTCCGATCGCGTATCTAATATGCACACTACATGATGGTGAGCGGTCAATCAACTCCAAGATATTTTATGTTTGCCTTAGAAACCAGGGGATAATCGCCGATCAAGTTGATGGAACCATTATGTCTCCTTCCTGCTACGGCTTTCTAGGCCACGTCTCTCCATCCAAGCCCTGAGTAGCAACAACGATTGGTTACCTCTCTCTCTCTCAGTGCTGACAGGGAGATCGAGTCTCAACACTCAATCGTAAACAATAGACCACAGGAGCGGGCCGGGTATAGAGCCCGGGGAATTCCCCGGATGGTCTTAAAGCTAATCTTACTATTCTCTGTATCGGCGTAAATCCATCTATTCTGTAGGTATTCTTGAATGTAGGGTATTCTTGATCGTGGTAACCACGATCCCTCAGTGCTGCCACTATGGCAATAGCAATAGTTACTGGTAACTAAAGAACACACATCTTTGAAGATGAAAAATTCATAACTTAATTCTGACAGAAATATAATAATGAACAAAAATGATTAATCTTTATTCAAAAAAATTATTGGTAAATATCATACCACCATCTTATAATTCAAACAATTTAATTCGGATAAAAAATGGCAAACAAAAATTACAAATTCCGGTAAAATAGTATCAGCTTCTCTTTAATTACAGTCAATTATAATTATATAATTTGGGCAAATTTCCGGAATTTCTAAAACTTGTAAACCGTTGGAATAAGAAACCCTAAAAACTGTACAGTATCATCTAAAATTACAATTATCCTAGATTTCAGTAAAACTGTACAGCTAATGATTTTATGGAAGTACGTTTAAAGCACAAATATTAAACGTAGGGAATGCAAATATAAATATTCTGATACAAGAGTTAGTGTCATTTGTATATTTGAATATCACCTACACATCGTTGGACTTGACATAGTTACGTAAAATAAGTTTGGTTAATTTATAATAAAGTTACTCCTTACATTCCTCCATTAGCCATATATTTATTGGGAGTGCCGAGCGTCTCATGTCAGGTCAGCTACTTGTGTATTAAGTTATGATACTTTACAGGCATTACATACAATTGAAGATATTGAAAACTTAAATATTTTAAATAACTATCACATCATCTGGGGAAACAGATACGTCAACTAAACAATAAGTAGATATTTCTGTAAAACATTTTTAAGGATAAACTGATACTACAATGATACTGATAATTAAAACTTTATACAACTTAAAAAAAACTTCTATTTAGGAAATATACAACGAATTTAACTGAATTTCGTCAATTAAATATTTATTTTACTTATTAAATTAAAACCAGATTGATGAGGATTAATATTTAAATCTACATTTTAAAAAAACACGTACATGCATGTGTTCATTAAAAACTCATATGCCTTAACCCGATTTATAATGGTTTATTTACTATTACAGTGACTGCAACACCAAATGGACGAACAATAACTAGCGACAAACATAGAAATGAATTGGATAAGCAAGAAACAAAATCAATGAATAATGATGAAACTACTGATCACAAGATAATTGGCATACTTGGAGGGAGGAGCGCATCAATTAAAGATTATCCGTATACGGTAAGTTCGTTTCATATTTAAACATAGTCATAAATAGTAACTGCATTAATAGTAAATTAGAGATGAAATCATGATTCATATACACATAGCGTTATATATAAATGATGTTTACAGATTATTTTTAATTCTGATTTCTCTTCCACTTAACACTATTTACGTTCATATGAAAAATATAAAAAAAGTCCGCTTAAATATAATACAAGTCCGCTTAAAATATAAAAATAACAGCTTCTAAAAATCAATTCCACTTATAACCAGAACACTTTAAACGCTTACCGGTAGAAAATGACTTTTGGTAACAAAACTGATAACGGGTTCAAAAATTGATGGCAATTAATTTCCATACTGAAATAAATATATACGGTGAGGGATATTTTTTAATCAAGATTATTTTATTCTTGTAACTTAGTATAATCTTCTTTAGACATATCAAAAATTTCAATTACTAATAAAGTAACCCGTATAAGATTCGTAGGCTTGAACAAGTCTCCAGTCTTGTTTTCTATAGATTCAAAACGGAAAACGTAGTTTTAATAACGAGATAAAGAATTTTTTCAGAAACTTTTTATCTCATTTCAATATTCAACTTTTAAAATACTATATACAGAATAGATAATTCGTTTAAAGAATAAAAAGGATGTATCTTTTTTCGGATCTCATTTTTATTACTACTACGTATTTTGTACAACACTTTTGTGCAAATTTTTTTCTCATCTGCCGAGGTTTTTTCCCACCTTAGCTTTAAACTCATTCAATAAACGGCAAAAATTTTCAGTATATTCTGCTACTAAATTTATATTTTATGCGTCAAGTTTTTTTTTAATAAAAAATGTTAATATTTATATCTCCCTTACTAATTATTGTCAGTGAGGATTACCATTACTTTCAGTTGTGAAGCTTAATTACTACACTTATTACGAATTTACGGTAAAACAAAGTTGGTAACAATGGGATGATTATGGTTTTTATAAACCGACATTATGTTGAACCAATTTATATCTAAAAACATAAATCGCTCAATTATAATTCAATTAATCTTATAAAAACAACTACATCATCCAATTTTGTTGTTTTCTGATTATTGGTATTCCGCTTAGTAATATTGTACACTATATAGTTCCTAATTTAGTCTGCTACTAGATAAAATATTATATTTGGCAATAATTTTCTTAAAAGATCGTCTGCACTGGGGTGAATTGTTCAGTTACAATAAACTTCGACCACTTTTAAATTTTTTACTTTTTGAAATACTTTCAATTGTGAAATGATGCCGTATAATTTTATAAAAAGAAAATTTTGAATTACCTTAATACTCAATACACTGTTATTCTCTAATAACAGAACTATCGTGGATAATTTCTACATTTATTAGATTCTAATTACTAAATTACTAACTCGTTGGTAAATGTTAAATGAGTCTGGTAAACTCAATTTTACAGTCTAATATCAGAAAATAAAAAGTTCAGGGACAAAGAAACTTAAATGAAGCTAAATAGAATAAAGACTTAACAATCTAATCAACGTAAGATAAAGAGAAAACGTTTTTCCAAGAGAGATGGATCGACAAAAGATTAAAAAGGAAGAATGTGACTGTATCTGCGCGAATGGCAAACAAAGAACGAAGAATGCATGTTCGTTTGCCCCAGCTTACTGTTCAGCTGTTTTAGTTTTTCAGCTAACTGCGTAAATAAAAAAGATTATTTATATTTTTATCTGACAGATCAAAACCTGCATTCAATAAATTTTAATTCTGATATAACTGGATAAATGTTAAATTTGTATTATAAAAATAGTTGGATTTTAGGACAGCGTAATGTTCTGCACAATTACTCAATATGCAGTTAAAATAAATTTTGTTGTCAAGTATTTAAGCTTTTTTCGATTACGAAGCAACCAGAAATCTTACCGTTATACGATTAATATCCCAAATCTATATTTAAAAAAAATGTAAATCGCAATTTGGGATAACAACTAATTTTGTATTCTCCAAAATATACGAAAATAAAATATGCACGATAAAAAAGGTAAAATTGAAAGTAGCCTAAAGATATGTTAATAAATAATCGGATTATTAATATGATGATAACCACTTAGAATCCTAAGAAATCATACGTAACTTTGAAACGGAAGGTTACTGGAGGGGTTAGTAAATGTCCCGGACATTAGCATAACACTTTTCACCATTGAAAATTACACAATTTTAAAAAAACGTAAAATTTACATCGAATTTTAAAGAAATCAAATCTGATTTTATGTTTAAAATAAAAACATAAAGGTAATAAATTCCTCTATGATATGATTAAAATCAGTAAAGAAACTTGACTGAAATATCAACAATTATTTTCATGCTGTGAATTGCAAGATACTAATTATTTATGCAATTGGAGTTTCTAGGACAAACCTATGATTCTAAAAGGCATCCCCACTTGGAATCTTATCGCAAAAAAAAAAGTAATTTTATCTTTTTATTAAAATGGATTAAAAACGGAAAAAATACCACATCTTTGGAATAACAGAACAGAAATATCAGATAAGGCATAAAAAAAAGTCATCTTTAGAGAAAAAAGGCCAAGGGCTATTTAATTTCGGCATGAAAAAGTTAAAAGTTTAAGTTAAAACCTAATAAACTTTAAGGGCTCATAGGAGCAATTAAACTCATATTTTATTACAATTATCTTTCTTTATTATCTGAGTAGTTGATTATTGCTTACCTAAACAATTTCTTTGAAATTACTTTTTTACTCAATTTAAAACTAAAATATGTTTCTACCATATTTTATGTTTTATTTATTATATTAATATGTTAATATTTATTATATTTTATGTTTTATTATATTTTATTTATTTTTTAAAATTGATTACTTGTTTTCAGTTAACTTCGTTCATATCACAGAATTAAATTCTTTACAAATGTATTATTGTTAGTAAGTATTGCTTGTAGGGAACTAAACTACAGGAGACAGTTCTGCAACCCATTTTATTAAATTAAATAAAAATCATTTAAAGAAATACCAATTTTTAACAAAAAATTTATTTTCCACGATATTCAGGAAAATCTTATTTTACCATTTAAACAGTAATCAGGGCAACATTTTTCGTTAACCGTAACTGAAATACAAAGAGTTTTCGGACCGGATTTTATACGAACAATGAATTCAAACCCGAAAATACTGGTTTTAATTACAGAAATATACTTCTTCTAAAGCCCATCTGGAATCTCCTTTATTCTGCAAACAGTATAAAATGATTATATCTTATATTTGTATAAATTAAACAATAATTTCATTTATTTTATTTTTATTACCATGTTTGTAAATATTTCCGGAAAGCTTAATAAGGTAAATGAAAAAATTAAAGTAATACTTCTGTTTCAGGTAATAATTTAATTTAAAATTTAAAGCAAACGATGATGCCTTATTTTATAGTAATAATAATTATTAATCACTGAACAAGTAGAATCAAAAAAATATTTAAATATTGATAACGAATGTTTAACAAACCGTTTTTTTTTTTCCTATCAATTATTGAGCGTTTTCTCTTTGCCAAGTTAATTGAAATAAACGTTAAGATTATTATTTTTTTTCTTTTCAGGCTGCCATATTTCAAGGCGGATTACTATTGGGATCTGGTGTAATACTGAATAACAAGTGGTTACTAACAACTGGTACACTACTTGAAGAGTGAGTATAAAAAATCTCCAATACTATCATTTATTGTCAATTATATTTTTTAAACAACAGCTAAAAAAAAATCAGAAAACCAAATTTTAAAATTATAAAAACCTTCTCATAAAATTTAAACAAAAAATAATAATAAAGTTAACAAAACGATTTGTACGTTAGTGTTTTAAAATAAATAAGAACAGTATTTTGGCGGCGATGAACGGTAGAGTAGGAATAAAAAAAAAAAAAATAATAACTTTATATGCTCAAAATGTGATCGGACATGATATTACGCTGTAAGATACGGTAGCTTATGACCTTCCAAATATAAATGTACACAATGCAATATAATTTTGGTCCGCACAAACACATTACACGAAAATACTACGAGAAGAGCACATCATCACTTAAAGCAGTGCTTCTTAACCTGTGAGGCGCTCGAGCACATTGAAAGCAAAATATTATTAAAAAATTTATTAATTTATTGAAAGGAAAGCAAAACAAAATACATTCCGACTTAATAAATAATAGAATACACATTTATACTGATATAGTACACTTATACACAGGATTTTATCATTATTGCACAACATTAAATAATTACATTATTTAATTAACTTATCAATACTAAATTAAAAACAGGTTTAATAATTATAAGTAAGTAATAACTATAAGTGTCCCTTGCGCCCGTCTTGCAGAGCAAAGTTTTTTGAAGGAAGGTTTAATATTAGAAATACACAGAGTTCTTTTTCTATATTTAACAAAGATCAATATTTTATCTTCAAAACAGCCACAGCAGAAAATCTGGTTTTGCAAAGGTAGGATGTTGAAAATGGTAATAGTATACGAAATTCTGTTGTTTTCAGTACAGAAATCTCATCACCCAACCGTGCCCAAAATTCAAAGAGTGATTTTTTACTAAATTTTCTTTTGATTTCGCCACTTGCCATGAAGATTTCTTCTCGACAGTTGAGAGTCCTTCGGGTGTATTATGAAATGGACCTCTAACCCATTGGTACTAAGTAGTCGTCAACGAGAAATTACTTTAAAATTCTTTGCCAGCATGGCTAAATGATTTTTAATGGTTACAAAAACAACTTTCATATGTTGTTCTTCAGTCTTGTAAGATTTTAACACATTCATATACTTTTGCAAATATTTCTAGGTTGTTTGCTTTAAATTTCTGTTCCATAATTTAAATTTTCTACAAAAAGCATTAACTTTATCACACGTATCCAAAATAAGTGTATTTTCTCCTTGGAATTGAAGAGTCAAGATATTTAATTTCTCGAATATGTCGACCAAATAGCTCAATTCTATCACAAATAAACAATCTCGAAACGTCTCAGTTTCCGGTCGATTTTTCTCTTCTAAAAAAATGGCCCATTTCATGTCCCAATTCATAAACACGTTGCGAAAATTTCCCACGAGATAACCATCTCGCCTTGAAATAAAATAGTAATGCTGAATGTACTGCATCCATGACTTTACAAAGAGCAGAAAAGATTCATGAGTTTAGGGGTCTCATTTTTATATAATTTAATACGATTACAACCGTTGTTAGCATAATATTCAGACAAAAATTCATTTCTTTGGCAGTCAGACCTTCTCTATAGATCATGCAATGAGTCAAGATACACTGTGGAGCTTTTGTTTCACAAATTCATTGGAAATCTTCCACTACTTACTTTGGAATCTTCCAGACATTGAACGAGCACCATCGGTGCATATGCCGACGTAATTTTTCCACTCTGTTTGCCTCGTTTATAAATTCATTTAAGTTGCTACCTTAAATAATGCGTGTAATCTTACTTCGAGTTCTCTTGGTTTGCAGAAAAGTGGTTCTATGCTGAAATACCATCCAGAAAATCGAACACAGCCAATGAAATGAGCATCTTTATTGGTATTTGTTGCCTCACTAAGCTGAAATGAAAACAATCTGGAACGCAACTTCTCGAAAAGCTTATGCTGTACTTCTTCGGCTCTATCACCAATTCGAAGGGTAACAGTATCATTTGATACAGGTATGGGTTGCAATTGTGGCGAGATTATCTCCAAACATACTTTCTACTATTTCATTGTCAGCTGGAAAAATATGCTCTTCACCAATGATGTGGGGCTATTTTATATGAAACGTTGTAAAAAGGAAAAAAACCTTTTCATTCACAAAGTTATATTTAAAAATTATGTTTGCTTTTCATATGATTGTAATTTTAATTCGAAGAATTCTCGAGGATTGTTACTATGACACGTTTCCAACTGTCATATAAGTTTGTTAGATTTCTTGCTGTCTGCTGCCAAAAATTTAAGCAAATAAAACACAGGGACCTTTCTTCTACATTTACTTCAGTACTGGTAAGCCCAAAATTTAAGTATACTTGAAAATATTTTCGGAACCGCCCATCTGTGACTTGTTGATTCTTCTAGAAGGAACGACTCGGCTGACTGGCTAAAACTGAACGAGATGAAGCATTTATACACGTTTGCGCTGACTGTCCAGAATGTTCGGGACAAATCAGAGCTTCTCGCAAAGCCGCCAGAAAGTACGATACGGTGAAGTTAGGAGACAAGAGAGAGCAATCGATTCTGGTTTTGTTAATGCGCCGTGGAACGGTGTTATATATTAGTAAATTTACTTATTCTTGGTAATTTGTAAGGTTTGTAATTAAGGTCTTAGTGTAGCTTTAGCGTCAAAAACTCAAAATACATTATTATTATATACACTGTTATTGCATGAGAGGGAGACGCAATGAAAATTATGATGGAAAATTGGGTCGCAAATACTGAAAAGTTGAGAAACGCTGACTTAAACCATAGCAAAAACACAACACTGTCATGCGGTGATGCAGTGCAACTGCACAGCGGTATCACATTCCAATCTCCTTATCACTGAAAATGTACCCTCTTCCATATATATTTTAATCCTGAATATCGGTAGCAAAATGAACTTCTTGTGTTGCGCCTTCATATAAAAAAACCTATGATTTTTTTCCCCTGGACCCCAGAGAAAGAGATTCAGAATAATTCCTTATTTTTTCCCAGAAACAAAAACATAACCTTTGATCCTTACATATAAAAAATAAATTAAATCTAAAAATATTATTTTTCTTTTAGTGGAATTCCTGATGATAAATAGGAGTGTTTTCTTTAATTCATTTATATTCTCTGTTGTCATTAAATAGGTTAGGTTAGTTTCTTTTATATTGTTCATAAATAAAGAACTAAATGAAAACAACGATTTTTCCATCTTTTTTACCGGTTTGTAAGAGAACCGACATCGATTACTCCGTAGAAATGTAAAACAGTATTACCGCTGTTATTTTAAAATATCGTATGCAATTCTCACAAAAAATTATACACAACGTTATGTCCGTCGAAATTTACCCTAACTGACAGATCACATTCGATTTGTCCCAAAGAGCGCAGCTGATAAGGAACGGGGTATAAGCTACACTTACTACAGCGTAGACGCGCTTTTAATAAAGTTATTAATATATAGTCAAACCATTATTACAGACC
>JAAAKQ030471328.1:0-44494 GCA_010016005.3 Zanna intricata | reverse complement strand
CGTCCAAAATGGCTGAAACTTTGGTGAGTAACTGTCAACAGATGAACAACGAAATTCGAGTGTTGCCACCGACAAGTGATGCTATCTTCATGTTGAGGTCGGAAACTTTTCAGACCACCCTCATACTTCTTTTTTTAGCTTCTTGCTTTTAATCTCTGTAGGAACAAATGTACGGTCCTATTGCACTATTGCTACTAAATGAGTTGAACGATTTAACAAGCTTCTGCAAGTTATTCACTTGTATACCAGTTGCCTGTGAACAATTTATTTTTTATCTTTTTTTTTGACTCGGGCCAATTATTTTAAATATAAAAAATATTGATAAAATATCACTTCAGTCTATAATAAAATAACATTAATATATTATAGTATAAATAAATGATACTATTCCAAAATCCAATCTGACCAAATGATTCTGCTCTGATACAATCAGAATGATTGTCTAACCATGTGATCCCTAAAACCACTAAATTTTTTCCAACTTTTACTAATACTCCAGGAATTATCTGCTACTCAAATTATAAACAGATCATGATTGTTAATAATGAACATGAAAATTATTAATTTAAAGAGTTAAACTAATTCAATAAACTTCTTTCCACATCCAAAAGGAACAAAATCATATTTAATTACTTAAGACTGACAACATGAACAACAATAGTCAATATTTATAGATGAAAAACTGGAATAGCTCCTCCATATAAAATCAAATTTTTTTATGAAATATGAATAAATAAACATGATTATTATACATATTGTACACAAACATAAATACATAGACGAGATATTTCATAAAATGCATCATAAGATTGCAATAAATAAATAATGATTAATAAAACACATTTACAAACACAGAAAACCAAGCATATCAGACTGAGTGATAGCACTAAATTCTACATCAGTAGGCTGAATGCACAATTAGTTACAGATACAAAAACACATATAAACAGTCTATAAAATAGAATTAACTTCTGCAAATCACCCCATCATAACAAATATAACATATTAACAACATGCAAATGTTATACATAGCACATAAAAGCCACTCTTAAACACATTTAAGTGAGATTAAAAAGCATCCTACTATTTAACAAAAAATCTGATATAAACATTACATGACTTTCTTGCACATCTATTAAATTGCATATATACATTTTTTTCTGCTCTTCATTTAAACTTATTTCATTTGAAGGTGAGATACGATCCTTCAATTCTTTAATAAAGTGGACAGTTACACAATTGCTGAAATATTAGTTTTTGCTGACATAAGATATTTATACTATTATTAATTTAACCAATCTTACATAAAATAGAGTAAAAGTCCCTTTATTATTCATATTAATAGATAAGTATTAATCATATCTTCATGAGTTGCTGATAAACAAAAATCCAGATTTCTGGTATGTTGTATAAGTAAAAGTTAATAATAATTAAACTATTCCAGTTAGTGAACTCCTGTATACTGGTTACAAATGTTAATTTCGACCTCATAGCATAAAATATTCGGTTATTATTGGATTATGTGGTAAATAATCCAATTTAATTTTTTTTTTTTGTTTAACCTCCGGAATACCGTTAAGGTATATCTTCAGAGGATGGGATGAATGAATTGTAGCGGGTGTGAAAAATGCCATGCCTGACCGGGATTCGAACCCGGGACCTCCAGATGAAAGGCTGAGACGCTACCACACAGCCATGAAGTCTGGCAATTTAATTATTGGATTAATTTATTATTAAAAATTTATAAATAAAAACTGGATTGGTTTGGATTTATTTATTATTATTATTATTATTTATTTAATTATTGTAATTTTATTATTGGATTATATGGTAAATAATAAAATGAAAAAGAAACAATCATATAGGATACAGAAAGATAACATGAAGAAATATATCTAAAAAAAACTGATTATGAAAAGGAAGAAAATGTTAAAAACAAGGGAAGAATGAAACATTAAGTGTAGATGATAAATATAAAGAGGAAGAAAACATTAAGACCAAAGAAAGAAGAAAAGGATTAAGAGAAATTGATGAATATAAAGAAAGAGAAAATTTTAAAACTAGATAACGCACACACTAATTAAGATCAGATAATTATATCAAATCAAAGAGTGATTAAACAATTAGCAACAAAAAAAACAAATAAAGAAAATGATAATCAACTCCAACTTAGAGAGAATGTTGCCTGATAATATCAGAGAAGTAATGAACTAAAAGATAAGAATTGTTTGCAATTAATTAAAGAACGGCATGTATGTTTCAGTGTATATGTTGTTCTTGTGAGGGTCTATTTTTTAGTATCTGTAGTTAATTTTAATGTGGATAAAATTAAACAAAAATTCCAGAATAATTAAATAAAATTAGATGGAAATTAAACTAGAAAATCCAAAAATAATACGATTCTAAATTATAATTTTCAGTTAATATTAAATAATCAACATTTTATCAAATCTATTACATATACACATATGTAATAATGCCTATTAAATTACATATGCACATTTTTAACAGTACATAAAATTTTATATCAATAATAATTTCCAATTTAAAAAAAAAAAAAAATTTTTTTATTACTTTTTATTTTTTTTTTTAATTGAATAATTATTTACTGGAAAAGATTTTTTATAATCAAGGGTTAATAATTATAAATAAATCAATACATTTAAATTAAAAAACAGGAGATGAAGTCTCCTTTTAACTCCACAAATTGGCATTAAATGTACAAATGATTTTTTTTTTTTTTTTTTACCTCCGGAACCACCATTAGGTTATATCTTCAGAGGATGAGATGAATGAATTGTAGCGTGTGTGAAAAAATGACATGCCTGACCGGGATTCGAACCCGGGACCTCCGGATGAGAGGTCGAGATGCTACCATTCGGCCACGGAGGCCAGCTACAAATGATATGGAAATAGATATGTACATGATGAATTTAATCATCCAACAAATATTGCTTTCTCTGAGAGAAGCACTCTCAGAGAAAGAGACTGCATGTAGATGTAGCCCCTGTGATAAATAAAGAGAAGATGTCACAAGTAGGACTTGTTAAGACTGGCATTTTGATGGGCTTGGTATATTGATATGCAACCATATAATTGGTTCAGTAAAGAAGGCAACGAAAAACCACTTCCTCCTCACTTTTCCTACTGAGCTTGGCATGTATTATTCATAAGAATAAAGCAATTTAACTCATATCAACTAATAACCAGCAATAACCATTAAGATAATAGCAACAAAAATAATCAGCAACAAATGTTAGAAAACATATTTAAAACACCAGAAAATCTTTGGTAATCACTTATAAAAAAAAAATGAGTATTTTCTAAAAAGGAAACCAAAATAAAAAAATTAACATTTCTAAATAGATTTAAAAAATACATACAACAGTCTTAAACGGTTCAGAAGGTTGAGTTTTTGACTGAAACAGTTTATGAACAGGTAATGGTTTTTCAAGAAGCTCCCAGACTTCAATAAGCGATCCACCATCTCCGTTAGCAGCCACAACCAAAGAATCAGCGTCTTCTCGCAATATAAATTTTAATTGTGTTACTTCCTTATCTGATATTTTAAAAGAAAGAAAAACTTATTAAAAATACATTCTAAAATTTATAAAGCAATATTCAATAAGTTATTTTTATATGAAAGTGACTTAACGTAGTACTTTATTCATAAACACAAAACTCAACTTTTCTTTTTTAATAAAGCAGAAAAATAAAGAGAAATATAAAAAAAATATATATAAGTTAGAATCCTAGGTGTTTTGGATAGAAAAATAAATTTTTACAATTGTTTTTTTGCGTTTATACGAGGTGCTATCCAAAAGTTCGGGGAATTTTACCATAAAAATAAATAGCTTAACATAACTTTTAATTTCCACTGTCTCCTTCAAAGTAGTCCCCTTGGACATTAATACAGCGATCCCAACATTTTTCCCATGATTCCATGCATCCCTGGAAGTCTGCAGGTGTAAGTGTTCAAAGCACGTTCTGTGTTTCTTCCTGAATCTCCTCATTTGTGTTAAAACGACGGCCTTTCAATTGAAATTTTATTTTCGTAAAGAGAAAAAAGTCACACGGGGCAAGGTCAGGTAAATAGGGTGGATGGAAAATCACTACTGTCTATTTGAAAGCCAAGAAATTCCAAACGGCTAGCAATGTGTGCACGGGCGCGTTATGATGCAGAACCCAGCTGTTGTTACCCCACAGATTCAAACGTTTGCACCTAATGCTTTCATGTAACCGCTTCAAAACTTCACAATAGAACATCCCATTGACGGTTTGAGAAAGAGGAACAAATTCCTTATGGATAATGCCTTTGATATTGAAATAAACAATCATCATGGATTCACGTTGCTGTGAATTTAGCACGCTTTTTTTGGCCGCGGTAAACTTTGTGACTTCCTCTGCAACGACTGCTGCTTAGTTTCAGATCATACCTGTACACTCATATCTCATCACCAGTTATGATGTTGGAGATGAAGTTAGGGTCATCTCTTGCTGAATTTTTTTAATTCATTATAGACAGCTATGCGATTTTGTTTCTGGTCGTTATTCAACAATCTCAGTATGAATTTTATAGCAATGCGTCTCATGTTCAAATTGTCTGACAAGATGCGTTGCATGGACCCATATGACATTTGTACAATTGCTCAAACATATGGATTGTTTGTCTACGATCTGCAACAATAGTCTCTCGCACTTCTGTGATGTTTTCCGGTGTTGTGCTTGTTGATGGTCTTCCTGAACGCTCATAGTCATTGACTGTCATTCGTCCACCTTTGACTCGTTTGTACCACAAAATATTTTTACTTTTACTTATAGCATTGTCACCAAATGCTTCCACAAGTATGTGATGGGTTTCTGCACCAGTTTTTTTAAGCATGAAGCAAAATTTGATGCAGGTTCTTTGCATTTTAAAATCTGACATTTAGAACTTCGCCAAAGCAGTAAAACACAACATTAAACAACCGCATGAAAGTCAACAATGCAGCCTCTCACCATCACAGCTGTTGGAACACTGATTCACAAACAGTACTGTAAGCCACATCTAGCGGCAGCAGGTCATACCAGCAATAGTTCACACACGAAATTCAAATTCCCTGAACTTTTGGGTAGCACCTCGTATATTTCACGATGTTCATATGCAATAAGAAGATATTCTTTCTCTGTATATAAACAGTAGAATACAAAGATTATTACTAATGTTAAATTTGTGATTTGTGTTTACAAAATGGTTAGCAAAATAACTGACTATGTAGGTATGGTTCTAAAAGCTACAAAGTTTATTATATTATTATTATTAGAAAGGGCCACCACATAATTTCTGTATTTTTTGGATAATTATACATTTTGAGAGTAAATTAATACACCACATTAACTAATTAAAGAGTAAAAGTTTCTCAAATACTAAATAAATAAAAAAATAAAAAAACAGTAAAAAAAGAAATATGTACCAAGTAAAACAGATGAGGATTGGAAAAGTGAAGAACAATGAACTTTTATCAAAACGCACAGATACCAATACAAAAACTGACTCATCTTTTATGAACATTTAACAAGAATGAGCCCTAAGAGATTAAACAAGAGAATTTTTGATAAATGTAATTGAGATAAAACAAAAAATTAATGGTCAGATGGTTCAAATGAATCAAAAGAGATCTCAAAATGACAGATATACAACATACCAACACAGAAACAGAAACATATTCACAAAGAAGGTACAAAATTATGAAGGGATCCAGAAAGTAAACAGAGAGGTAGTAATAAGAAATGGTCAAAAGAGAGAAAAGGAAAGAACACGATTGACAATAAAGAAGTTGGAAGAATAGGAGACCAGCCAAAAATTAATTATTAAACATGGCCTTACTCTAGCATGATGATCCAAAAAGAAAAAACACAAAACACTACTGTACAGTTGAAATTATTTTTTTTTAAGAGTTGACAAATACTTATTATGGCTAAAAATTATGATTTTTCACTTGTACTACACTATTGCCAGGTACCTTTAAAAGAATATGGTTTCAAAGAATATTATTATTTTTTTTTAATGGATATAAACATTTAAAGGTATGTGTAACATCAGTAAAATAAAGAATACAGTGTGTGCTCCTGTACAATTCTATAAGTTTCTAGGAATGAAAAATTTTTAAATTAAAATGAAATTAAATATTTGTAAAATTTTCATAAAATCTACCAAATTTATGACTTTTAATGAATTTACTTAAAGTAAAATAGAAATCTGTAAAAAATATACATGCTTGACTGTATTATCTTAAAAAAAGTGAATTTTAATATTAACAATCGGCATATACTTTAAAAACTCAAATAATAGGGAAAAATGCTGTGTAGTAAATGGCAATATAAATAATATTCTACGTCAGAGCTTTTTAAATATTACAAATTATTTTACAGCAGATTTTTTCATATAACTCATCTTAGATGTTTTGTCTTAAAAGGCAAAATTACCAGTGCCAATTTCACTTCTCTTATTAAACAGATTGCTTTTTATTTATTTATTATTTTTTTAATTTGTAATAATATTCTTAGAAACTACTTTTTAGTCTTCTTATGACTAGTAATTTTTTCTGTTTATTATATCACATTTTAATACTTATTTAACAAGAAAAAGTTTGTACAGGGCAATGTTTATTTAAATGACATAATTACTAATTTCTATCAGAACTATTTTGCATGATATTGCTGTTCTCATTACATCAACTAAATTTAAAGATTCGAAAACCTTGCATTTTCTTAACAAAGTGATCACACATATGCTAATTCAAAATTTACAAGTTTTAAAAACGATAGAGGTTAAGTTTTTTGTCCTGAACTGCCATTGGCACTAGGAAAATTTAACTGCTTTCGTAACCAACAAAGGGTGCAATAAGTAAAAATTAAAAAAAAAAAAAAACATGTGTACAATATAAAATTAAATAATCAGATATCTTTTTCAGAACAGCCAAGTGAATTTAACTTAAAACACTTCATTAAATAATAATTCTGTTTACTTATTAGGATTAAAGCAAATAAGATAAGAGAATTTATCACACTAACAATGCTGGTCAGAAGCAGGACTTGCTTGTAAAAAAAAACTTGGAAGAGCCTGTGATATAATAATACATTTATCACCACTATGTGTAACTGATACTCTATAACACTGAATCGGCATTCGCACATCTCCACTACTGACTGCCACAAGAAAATGACCATCTGTCGAAACAAACATAAATTAGATAATTTGAATCAAAGCATAAAAAAGTTCTTAAAATAAAAGTTAAATGTATATCTCAAAAGTAGAAAATTTTATTACAATAGAAAATAACTCTTAACAGGAAATCTATTTTCTAGTTAAGAAGCATTTTAAATAAGATCATATGTTCTGTACACGTCTTCTATCATTAAACCTTGCAATAATGGATGTAATGATCTAGTAATTTTGGACAAATAACTCTTTCTTAACCATAAAAAACAATTTGTACAAATGTACTAATTACTAAACCTGATCTATAATCCCAATGTAGCTATTTAATTCATAGCTAACAATATTAGCATGTAGTCATAAAAAAATTAAAAAATTATTACAATGCAGTAGACTCTTGACGAAACAACCTGAATGTTTATAGAAAATGGTTGCAAATAGAATTCTTAGCATTGCACAACTATATTGTAGAAATCTTAAATGTAAAAATATTTTCCCAGTAAATTTTTTTTAAGGAAAATTTCAGTATTTTAATGGTAGAATCAAGTTCCAAATTTTTCTATGAGGGACGTTCAATAATTAACTGTTATAAAGAAAAAACAGTTTATTGTTTGACAATGAAAGTTACACTACTTTTCAACACAATTTCCAGAAACATTTAGATACTAGTCCCACAATTCTGTGAGCTTTCCAATTCCCACAGCATAGAAGTCTTTACTTTGCTGTTTAAATCATTCATGTACTGCTTTGTTAACCACTTCATTGTCGTCAAATTTCTTGCTATGTAAAAAGTCTTTCAACAGGCCAAACAAATGAAAACCTGACAGGGTGAGGTCTAGGCTTTCAGGAGAATGTGGCAACACTTCCCAACCCAACTTCTTGAGTATTTCTTGATTCTGTGAGTGATGTGGGGGCACACATTGTCATGCAAGAGAATCACACCTTTTGAGGGAACACCCTGATGTTTTTTATTATTTATTATTTTTATTATTGATATGTTTTTATTCACTGTTCATGTGTACCTTGTTCTTCTAAATAGTCACTAAAACTTGGGCCTTGCAAATCCCAGATGACCATCAACATAACTTTAGTGACTGATGCATGAGTTTTGAATTTTTGTCTTGTGGGCAAATCCAGATGTTCCTACTCAACATTTTGCCATTTGGTTTCAGGCTCAAAATGGTGTATCCATGTTTCATCACAGGTTATTATATGACCTAAATTGTATGATCTAGAAACCTTCTGCTTCGAACTATTCTTTGAGCTCAGAACAAATGCAAATCCAGATGTCTTTATGGGCTTGAGTCAACAATCTTGGAACCCATCTCAAACACATTCTGCAACAATACAGCATACCATGAATGATTGAATATGCAGTTCCAACACTAATATTAGACAAACTACTAACAACATGGGAATTTTGACTAGCCTGTCTTCACGAATAAGATCATTTATGTGAGCATGCAGGGTGGTAGTCAAAACTTCAACTGGTCTTCCAGAGTGATGAAGATCAGTCATACTTGTGCTGCACAAATTAAACTGTTCCACCCACTTATGCACATTACTGGAGTTTAAATACTTTTCATCACATTGTTTCAACATATTTGAGTAAATTTCCACTGAATTTTTGAGTAAATTTCAAACCTTCTGATGGAAAAAATCTTATCACTGAACATTACTTACTGAATACAGCATACACATTTCAAGCGGAGCCAACATTCTGAAATCAGAATTCAGTTTAGATTAATTACGATTAAACAGCTGATTAAATACATGTCCAAGGTTGCCAACTTGGCTCTCAAAAGGTTTCATTATCATTAAATGAACCATTCTTTCTCTACATCAGTTTGTCTCGTTAATTATTACACATCCCTCATATACTGCCCAAAAATAAAGTATATATTTTATATAAGTGTAATTCTACAGTGGCTTTCTTGGAAAATACAAAAACATTTTCCTTAACCATCTAAATAAAGTAGCGTAATTTGATGACCTGATACCAGTTGGAATGCACATCAGATCAGGACACTTATTGATATCATTAAGTATTTTTAATAAATAAATAGTCAAACTACATAAATATAGTTTTTGTTTTAAAATTGAAAAGTAATCAGCAGTTACTGCTAAAATATATTATACAATGAGCACAACAGCTACTATTATAGTGGGAAATTTAAATGTTCGGATGACAAATGTCCTGTGAGGAAATAAGCATACTACAGAGAAGCAAATAAAGTTCCAGATAAAAAACATTCAACATTGGTAAAAAAGCTTTTTTTAAGTTTAGTAACCAAAAACCTTTGCCTTATTATTACTCTAATGGTGAAATTTTATACACATATAACCTAAATAAAATACATAAAACATAACCTACATACAACATAAATTACAGGGCAAAATTAATGTTTCTATATAATTTACCACCAAAATTATTTTAAATGAATTCCTGAATTCTATTTTCATAACTTTCTATGAAAATGTATTAAGTAAGGTTTTTGTATTTTATATTGCTATAAATTATAGTCAATTTGCTCAGAAACTACTGATTAAAAAATGCAGTTTTGAAGACAAACAGGACAACATTTCTAATCAATATCTCAAAACCACTAATTTTAGCCTATAATCTGTCCTCTAAAGAATTTTAATAAAGTGCAATTTTAATATCAAACCAGGAATCATGATGCAATTTTTTCCTAACCATAACTCAATAAAAAAGCAATGCATTACTGAAATATTTCCATTTTCTTATGGATCACTCTCAACAGATTCATATATTTAAGTCCCAATAAATAATACGCTGGAAAAATATTTATAAAACTTTACATGAAGTACAAAGTAACATAAGGAAAAAATGTTCATAAATCATACTTTTGCCATAGCAAATGTCTGCTGCTGTAATACGATGCCGGGTTGATCCCAGACTATCAGTTGTAGTAAGAAGCGATGATCCTTCTCGAGGAACAGCAATTGCACCAACCATACCTGTAGTACTTATAACTAAACAACCCTCGACAGCTCGACTTCCAAAATGTCTTACAGAAGGAGCAAATCTAATATGACTGAACTTTTCACTGTATAGTACATTGTCTTTTTTTTCTGCTACCAAACTTATCTACAACAAATAAATAGTCAATATAATAATACTGAGATAAATTTTTCAAAACTATTAAAATTATTTTTACAAATCCTGCACAAAATCAATCCTTCATAAGAGGCAGTTCTGAAAAGAAAGTATTTTCAGATTGTAATATCAAATATAAATAACATTTATTAAATATGTTATCAAATTTATTAAAGTTTATCAAGTAATTATCATTTTTGATAAGATCATAATTTTTAGCTATACTTTCAAGAAAATTTGTAAATTTTATACTGTCGATTTTTAATCACAATGAATAAATTTTATAACATTTCACCAATAAAATTTATATTAAGCAGTTATTGAGAATTCGGATTTGTGAAGATTTTTACAAGAAATTTTATAAAAATCAGCAATTTCCAGTTTTAGAGATTAAGCTTAATTAATATTACAATATTTGACAATTTTCTGTATCACAACTTTGAGTATTGTAAAATGCTGTAGAAATTACTAAGCAAGCTTAAGAAAAAAAGCCATTTAGCACCTCTTTTTTCTGTTTCTGTTCTGATTTTCTGCTTCTGTTCTGAAGTATTCTAAACATCCATTTTAAAGCAAGTCATTACCTTAAACAGTAAATACCAACTTATAGGCACAATAAACCTTTCAATAAATAAAAATATTATCCTGTACATGATAAAAAAAAGAAAAACATTTCTCATCCATTGATATTCTAAAATACTAGCAAAAATGTTTTGCCTGTATAAGTCATTTAACACAAAATTATATCATGAAACATTCCTGATGTACCAAATTAAACAATGACAAGACATCATTCGATCATCATGATCATCGATCATGGTACATTCAATACAACCTGAAAATTTTTGATTTTAATTACATGATATCTCAAGATTTTAATTATGCCCACTTTAAATGGATCATAGTAAAAGGTGAAATCAAAAAATGATGAGAACTGAAATAATAATTTTATCAAAAAGAATTTACTTATTTTCCTATAATGAAATTATCCTTTAAAAAATCCCCCAAAGATGGAAAACTCTTATACCAGCATTTCTTCCAATGCCCAAAACATTTGTGGATTGTTGGCATATTTTTTGGCGTAGCCTTAAGCTCACTTAGTAATTTTTTTTTTATTTATTTCATCTATCATCATCATAAATCATTGCGTTTTTAAACTTTCCTAAATCAGATGAAATAGGAAAAAAATCACAGGAAACTATCTGGTGAACACAGAAGCTGTATATGACTACTTTTGGCTAAATAATTGCAAATCAATGATGAAATTTGAATTGGAGTATTAATGTGGTGTAAAATTAAGTTTTTTTTTTTCTACATTTGTGGTTGTTCTCATTGCAGGCAATAAATAATTACAATGTCCTATATTTTGTCAAAATTGCAGTTGGTTGTTAATTTGTTAGGATGTCCAACCTTTCATCAACTTCATGGCCTTCTTGAAACCACTTTATGAGTGGTATATGTCATAAGGGTTTTATGACCCTTAGTGTTAACATGACTTCTTGTCCATAACATCTTCATCAATTCACTGCTCTTTATTCAATTTTTAATGCAAATCCTTAGTTCCACCATTTTCATACAAAATAAAGTTATACTTGCAATTAATATGTCCAAATTAATCGGCTGCCAAATTGAACTAAACTGAAAATACAAACATTACAGACATCCACCATTACATGATAGTAATTCAATCAATCAACAAATCACACAGAATTGAAAATTTCTAATTTTTTTAACATCTTATATAAGTACGCATTTGTTTTTTAAGGTGAGACATAGTAAAAAATCTTCAAATTTACACATTGTAAATCTTCAATCAAAATATTATTGACAGTTTAAAACTTTCATAAATTTAAACATTTTTTGACACTTTAAAAGCAAAGATAACTTCATTAGTAGTAGTTTACTTTTAACATGTAAGAGTTTCTTTTACCATCAAACCATTTTGATGGTATTTTGATGTTCCACAAACATGTTGAAAAAATTTCCTTGCCTCACCACTTCCATGAACTAATTTTATCCATACAAGGAAAATAATCTCATACCAATGACCAGCTCAGCCAAGGTATTATAGACTAAGATTTTTATCAGTTTGTTTTAATAAAAATATTAATATTATTTTAATATTTCTTATGAAAGTTACTTAATAATCAATTAAAAAACTGTAAAAATAAATAGTTTAGTAACAAATATTACTTCCAATAATAATATGTGCATAACCTGAACAGAAACTAGAATAATGTAATTAATTTCATATGTTAAGCATCAATTAAATAGTTTATTTACATTAAAATAAATAATTATGCGTTATATACATCACATCAGAAATGAATACGTATGCCAATCTATGGTATTTTATATTAAAAAAAAGATCTTCCAGCATTAGCTTGAAAGGTTACTTGATTACAGGGAAAATCTTGATTAGAGTAGTATCACGACATATAAAATAGAAAGGATAGTTAAGACCACAATAGTAAAAAATCATAATAAATAACTGAAATAAAGGTACATTAAACATAAAAAAAGAATTAAAATCTGCACATTAACAATCTGAACAGCATTAATAAAAATTATTTTTTAACAAAATGAAAAAATAGAAAATTCAAAGTTATTTAAATTAAATTTAATATCACTTAAAATGGAACACATCTCATTTTTAGAAAAAAAATGCGTCCCTTTTTTAGAAAAGAAAACCTTTAATTAATTTATAAGTAAATTAGCTGTATAAACATTTAAATGCACAGTTTACAGCAATGGCCATAGAAATTTTAAACATAATAATGTTGAACTACTGCACTATGTTACACAAAAATAGTTCCGCTGTTACTCAAGATGAATATTAATATACTTAGGGATACAAACTCAAAGAATGGAATAACATTCAATTTTTGAAGTGGCCCAATATAAAAAATTCTATTTTGGGAGGAAATACATATAAAAATAATACACACTTAATAATGATGCCAAGCTTAGCTTAGTTTAATGAGACCTTTCAGAAAAAAAAAAAAATTCTGAAAAAAATGAAATCAGTTTAATCATCTTAAAAGAATTTATCACCCAATAAGACACCAAAAACCTCAAAATTAGGCAATAGATACACAATCCATGTAATTTAACATGTTTCATGTACCACCAAGAAGTTTGCAATTTAATGAAAATTTGTGGTCCCCTTTCATCCAGAAATTAAACATCAATGTTACAGCTACTTCTGAAACAGAGGGTTTTTTGAAATAAATTTCTTAAATTCCCAAATTAAATCTTCTAGTCTTTCTAAGTAATTATCTTTGGATATAAATACAGTGATATCACCTGCAAAGTAGAAAATGGTGTGAGTTTGAAAAAGATCATTAATATATAATAAGAGTAAAATGCTCTGGACAGTTTCAGTCACAGAAACCGTTCTGTTTCTGTGACATCCCATATTCTCTTACTTAGATTGAGGCACTTACTTTTTTTACAGGCACGAAAAAATGAAATTTAAATAACTGTTTATGGATGGTTAAGTTAAGTTAAGACAGTGACTCAAATGGCATCAAAACATACATTTTAATATTACTGTACTAAATTAAAAAGCATATATCCTAAAAATATAGAAATTGCAAACAAATTGTTTTTTAAATATTTGGACAAGAAAAAGTTATTGAATATATGAAGGTAGTAAAAAAATAATCAGATATACATAGATTCAAGTTATTACGTTGGCAATGCATACACCTGGAAAGAATATTTTTTTGCAGTTCAGAAAAATACTAAAAAAATATTAAGAATTTAATAAACAGCATAATAAACTGCTTCAGACATATTATACTATTTAGAAAAAATGCATCTTCTAATAAAAACATAGAATTTTTATAGAGAAAAAACTAAAAAGCAGAATATTTACAAAAGACGAACAGTATTCACAAAACATAAAACAGTGTTTCTTCAAACTGCATTCCTAACCAATTCACTAATATACACAAACTATTACTGAGTACAAAATCAGAGCATAATAATACGCATGTTTTACTTTGCATGTTTTGGACATGTTTCTCATTTTTCCATATAAATGAAGTGCAACAATGAGATTCAACAAAAGGTAACAGAATAACAAAAATTTAAATGCTATTTGAAGAGCTTATTAAATTATGCTATTTGAAATGCTATTTTAAGCTTGAAAGACCAACCCCAAAGATTAAATTATCGTAAACACAAATCTAAATGCTTTCTTTTTTTTGGATGGGTGAAAAACGCTAATGCGTTATTAAAATATAAATCATCATTAAAATCCATAAGGGGATAACTGAAGCTCACTTGTGTGTTGCGATGGTTCAACTCAGCGATTGCGTTATAAACTTCTAGGACCATAGGATGTCTGGGATACAAATTTTCTAGAGCTTGGAGAGCACTGTATGAGTCGCTAGAAATAAGGATATTTCGACAATTAAAGCTGATATTCAGCACCTTATTTACTGTGTAAAGTTCAGCTGTAAAAACACTTGTGACGCCAGGTAGGTCAAACATATATGTTCTATCACCGACAACAAATGTACAGACAACGGTATCATCCTGTTTTGATCCATCTGTATATATTATTGTGTCAGGATTTACACTGAAAACAATATGGTAAAAGCATTGCTGATAGAAGGTAGCTGGTGTTGAATGCTTCTTGTATATGTTAAGATCGAAAATAAAATTTATACCGCTGATTCTCCACGGAGAATATGAACATTGATATGCTGGAAAAACAGAAGGTACATCAACGTTTAAAATATTTAGTAACCATCTGGCACGTACACCCATAGGTGCAGTATAACGTGGGTGGGTCTTCATATCTTTGAAAATTAGGATTTGAAAAAACTGCGGTAAAAGCCAGGTGATTTGGTTGCTCTTTAGGATGGGACGAATCAGATGTTAGAAGTTGGTCATGTCTATCCCAAAGTGATGGTTCACCGCACTTGACAAGTATGCTAGTAATAGGGCTTGATCAAAAAGCACCTGTAGCAAGATGAAGAAAAGAATGGTGAACGGCATCTAACATTTTCACAACATTATTTCGCACAGAAGAGTAGGCGATACAGCTGTAATCTAAGCAGGAAGGAACTAAGGAATAATAAAAACACAACATACATTATCTATTGGCTTCCCAATTTATATTGCTAAGAACTAGAAGCATATCTAGCAGTTTGGAACATTTTGCTTTTAATTGTTTGATGTGATTGACCCATGTAAGACGGCTATCAAAAACAAAACCTAGAAACCTGATGTCAGGAGAAACAGCAATTAGCTCTCCGTTGAGTAATACTTGCAGAATAGAAGGGTCCCAGAGCTGAGAAAAGACTACACATTTAGTTTTCTCAGATGAAAAGTGAAGCCTGTAAGTAACCCTGGACCAAGCTTCAAGGTGAGATATTGTGTTCTGTAGTAATCTCTCTGCTGTGGCTGTTGAGCGGGACATAGTATATATAGCAAAATCATCAACAAATAATGAACATGAAACAGGTGGCTGCACAATTTAGTAACGTTGTTGGTCATGGAAAATAACCTAACACTTAAGACACTTCCTTAAGGCACTCCATTCTCCAAGACGACACTACCTGAAAGAGAATCTCCAACCCGAACCCGGAATGTTTGGTCAATCAAGAAACCCTTAATAAATGCAAGTATATTGCCCTTCATTCCCCATTCTTTAAGGGTGTTGAGAATACTGTGCCGCCAAACTGTATTATACGCTTTTCTAATCAAAAAAGACAGTGGTGAGGCACTGGTGGAGAAGGAAAGCGTTTTGGATAGCAGATTCCAACAACACTAAATGGTCAACGGAAGACCACCCTTGTCGGAGAACGCACTGTTCTGGAGATAAAAGGTTATGAGTAAATCTAAATTCTGATCTCCTGGCAGAGTGGTAGTTCTCACTCTTTCATCTGAAAGGTCCATTTCTTCTCCAACAAGATTTCCATTCCATATTTAGGCAAACAAACTTCAAGCTTAAAAGGTGAATTAACAACCAATCCCCCTCCCACCACTCCAAAAAAGAAGGAAAAATTAATTAATTTCCAAGATTTTGCATTTTTAGTAAATAAAATTTATTTATTTAAATTTTTAGGAATTAAATTTTTTTCCAAGATTTTGCATTTGCGGTAATAAATTACTGCATTTTAAATCATAAAAAAAAAAATAGAAAAAATTACCTTTTTACCATTGTGGAAGAATGCTGCAGCTATAATATGCTCACCAGGAAATGTAGCACTACTAGTGCAAGTCCAATCGTTCAACACATACTCCTTAAATGTCCACAATGCAACGTTACCACTAGAATCAGCCACTAACAGCTTATGTCCTGACAAATCCCACTCCAATGCAGTCACAACAGCAACACTTGACAAAACCCTAAAATTCATTTTAAAGTAGTCTGAGTTCAGTGTATAATGATATCAGATAATTATGTATACAATAAATCTAATATATATTTCAAATTCTTGACTGACTAAAATATAATCACTTTTTTTAAACACATTCCATAATCCCAGAACTATGAACTGAAACTTGGCAGTAAAGTTTATCTCATGATGTAGAAGTCTTTAAGCCATATTTAGAAGATCTGAAAACAAATTTCAAATTTCTTTAAACAGTTGAAACAGGAGTTTTCTTAAATATCACCAAACCTCAAAAATGGATAGGAACTTCAAATTTAGACCCATTATTTAGAACTTCATGAAGCTAAATGATATGAGCAAATTCTTTCTTTAACAGTCAATGAGGATTAAGGCATGTAGGAAGAGAAATTCATAAAAGTTTTATTATGCTATCAAATTTTTTTTGTCTTCATTTACTTTGACATGATTTAAAACATCTGAGTTTTAAATTTTAATTAAAATAGGCAAAGAATAATAAAGCTATGAAAAAAATAATAATAATTTTTTTGTTTTTTTCCAACTGAAATAGTGCTTTATACATTCTACAAGCAAACAAGGACACAATTCTAACTTCATATTACCGTTGAACTGCTTTTTAAATATACTTAAAATTATGACTTACTTTTTTTTTTTTAAGTTGATTCAGTGGTCGTATATCATCTTACAGGTCTGCAAAACTAATTTTCTCGTTAAAGGAGTATATTACTAAAAGCATGCATAACTAAGCTTCACAAGACGACCATACTAACTACACTGATGATCCAAAAACCTTAAAAGAGAACTATTACTATTACAAAAAAAAATCTAACCAAAATATTAATAAAGTAATTTATATTTTCTTTTGATTATATTATCTTTTTTGTTTCTGTTTTAAAAATAAATTTTTATTGATTGTGTGGTTTTGTTGTAGTAGCTTTTAAATAAATTGGCTACATTTCCTTATTGCTTCAAACAATAAACAAGAATCGTTGAGAAAAAAATACTGAACTGCAAGGGATTGGTATATAATAAGTTTAATTGACTAATTTTTAGACAATTAAATGTCTAAAAAAAATTTCCAAGACAAAGGTATTTATATATATAAAATAATACGAATAACAAAATATTTGAAACCATCTATATTCCAACCGGTCATAAAATTAATTGTTATATGCCCATTTACAAATAAAGACAACATGGAACTCTGGGATAATAACACTACTCCCAGCTAATGTGACTAAATACTCATACATGAATTATACTATGTATAAAAAAGACATCAAACTTACTTATGGCTATGCCAAGGAGTATTTAAATCTGCTACGTAAACGTGTGAGCCCCATGTCTTAGCAGTTGCATCATCTAATTCTGTTCGAGTGGTAAATGCAATAATATTTTGACTAGAAACAACACATAACGTCTCACCTTCATGAAGACTGAAAAATGTAGAAGAATAAAATTAGAATGGAAGAGAATTCATTCTAAATACATATATGAACATATATATATATATATATAAACATGTGTATTTGAAAAATATTTTCAAATCGAGAACTAGAAAAGTCTAATTTTTCTCACCTATCAGTTCATCCATTTCAATTTCCCCATTAAAATATTTGTTTAGCATGTACAAAGCAGTATAAACAAAAATAAAATAATCTACAACATAAATATCAAAGTGCCAACTTAAGTTATCAAGAAACCTAACCTGGTCCTTGTCAATGCTACAAACTGATTTTTTTTTAATTTAAAGAACCTAGAATGTATTGAGATATACTATGTCCAGGATCATGGGGTAAATAGCTAGTATTATCTCCTTTTTCTCAGAAGCAAATAAAACCATATATATTATTTAATATATTAGCCACATTAAAGTATATGATAAAAATGGCATACTTCTAGCATAGCTAATTAAAAAAATAACTAATTGAAAACTAACTTAAGGAAATCATTACACTTTAAAAAGTATTCTGCGCAACTAAATAAATAACAGAAAATCTTTATCATTATAAACCTGAGCTAAGCTTTAATCATTACTTTATTATTACATCCCTGGATATAATTTGTATTTTAATGGAGAATGTGAGATGGATGAATAGGTGAAAAATTATCAGAACTTGTCAGATATCATACCAGAGAACAGCTTACTCTATACATTTTTTTTTTTTTTAGATTTTTCTTGGCGAGAAACACTTTCATGTTTTCATCACCCTGCATGATATACTTAAATATGTTCAAAACTTTCAAGTACTAATTGTGCTAAAGACTTTGTGAAAAAAACAACTAATTTTAAAGCTTTAGGTCAGTAGAAATGGATTTGCCCTACTGTCACAATACAAGTATGTATTGAAATAAACAACTATTATAATTAACTGAAATAATCATTATTGCTGATACTCTACTACATCACTATTATAAATTAGGCAGTAAGCAGTTTAACATTACAGTAGTAGTCTTATCACAAGAACATTTATTAACCATCATACGAAAGAAAACTGGCTAAATGCTGAAGAATATTTCTTTAGCAATGAAATGTTCACGGTATTGTATCCACATGGGACAATTACGAAGACCAAATTTTTGTGCAATATGGAGGCCTGCCTTACTTTGCAAGACCTGTCCATGTGTGACTCTATACCCATTTTCTAGAATGCTGATTAGAAAACTTTCCCCTTGAATGGTCAGCAAGGCATTATGACCTAGCACAACGCGACTTCTTCCTCTAGATATGGGTAAAGGAGGAAGTTATTACAAAAAACCAAAACTTCTTGATGAATTGGAGGAGTGAATTTGCCAAGTTCTTGGAAACGTACTGTTGGATTATCTGCAGACTTCTGTAACAAACAACCCCATCCATTTACAAAAACTGGAGAATAATGGTGGTGCTGGGATTTTAACAATACATAACAATTCTACTATCATAAGGAACAAAATGTTTTTTGTTTCAAGAAAATTATTTATATATTAAAAAATTGCAAACAATTTTCAACAGAGAGTTAATTCCCGCCACTCTGTATATGAACGCGCGCGCGTTCATACACACACACACACACACACACAAAGGGATAAATACAAAAATGCTAACAATTTTTTTTTTAAATTATTCAGGTGAATTTTTTTTCAAGTTTAAATTTTGTCATTTAAATTATTGAATATTTTATATTCCTAAATAAATTTATTTAAAATTTTTATTTATTTTATTTAAAACCAAAAAAAAAAAATATTATATCAAACTCATATCAAAAATCCAGAAAATTGTCCAACAGGCAATATCACAGGATACAGACTTGTTAAGGCCAATAAGTATACGGTGTGTTGAATGATGAACATGAAAGAGAAAATTGATGAAGTGTCAGTTACCCAGAAAACTTCTAATAACAATATTTATGTTGGCAGTAAAAGTGTCTGAAACAACTGTAATTATCAATATCACTGGTCAACAAAGTTTTTTGTCACAAAGCAACTAAATTGACATTCTAAAAGTACTTTTTCCACTGATTTCAAAAATGTTCTCAGAATTCTTCTATCACCCGCTGTTTTGTTGTTATGCCCTATTTATCACTACATATTGTTGTTGATGACTTTTAGCACAACAGAATTGTTATTTGTAATAGATATTTATAGAGATTAGTCATAACTGAGTACAGTAATTATGTTTGTACAGCAATGACTCATGCTGATTGATGATTGAGAAATATGTCACAACGATGACTAATCAAAAGAGTTGCCAGTTTCAGGCAGTGTGCATTCATATTTCGGTAAGTAAGCATTCAGATGTGTCTAAATTTGTTAAGTTGTGTATTTCTTTGTTAATTTACAATTAAGTAATTTTTATGTGTTTAAAATATCAAATGGCACAATGTCTAGAAACTGTGTAAATAAACCAGGCTCTTTTTGTTTCATTTGTGACGAGTTAATGTTAAAAAAAAAAACCGCGCATATTTTCTCCATGCATTAAAAAGTGTAACAAACTTTATTTCGGATGTAAAGTTGACGCCAAGGTAAGATCTGGACTCCTCATTATTATTGCATTACTTCTGTCACACTTCTTTCAAAATGAGTTAAAGGATCTCGATGTATGAAATTCACTGTGCCAATGATCTAGAGGGAATCAAGAGATCATTGCACAGACTGTTACTTGTGTGACAAATGTTTGTGGTATCTATTCTAAATCAAAAATACTATAAAATACCTCAATTTACCATTTGCTATCAAACCTCTCCCTCACAGTGATGAACTGCAGTGCCAAAACCTCCTGAAAGTATAATACTAAGTGATGATGAAACAAAAAATAAATTTGATGATGACAACTGTAATGATGTTTTAATTAGTGATCCTTCATTTCAAGCTTCAACTTTTGAACCTCATCGTCTCACTCAGGAAGACCTTAATGATGTTGTTGAGATTTGAATCTTTCTAAACTTTTGCTCCTGATTAAAAGGTTGGAATTTCCTCAATCACAAAACAAAACTTACTGTATTTAGAAATACAAAATGAATTTGAAATCTATTTTTCTGTTGAAAATGAATTTTTTTTCTGTAATAATATTGGTTGTCTTATGTAAGCCCTTAGTGACTAACACAAAATAGAGGAATATAGTCTATTTATAGATTCTTCAAAGAATAGCACTAAAGCCTGTAATTTTCCACACTGGAAACAAATTTCTGTCTATACCACTTGCCCAAGCTGTCTAAATGAAAGAAACTTATGAAAGCATAGAACTGTTACTGAAGAAAATAAACTAAAACCTATTTGAATGGTATATCTATGGTGATATAAAAGTTACTGCACTTCTACTGGAACTACAGCTTGGTTGCACAAAGTATTGCTGCTTTCAGTGTGAATGAGACAGTAGAGACAGATGTAATCACTTCGTAAAGAAGGAATAGGAGGAGAGTGTGTTTTAATCCTGAAGAAAAGAATGTTGAAAAAAAACCGTTGATTGATTCAAAAAAAAAATTGTACTTGCCTGCACTTCACATAAAACTTGGTCTTATGACGAACTTTGTCAAAGCTATAGATTGAAATGGGTCAGTATTTGCTTATTTAAAAAATAAGTTCCCCAGAATCAGTGAAGCTAAGATTAAAGAAGGAATATTCATAGAACCACATATGGGAACTGATAAAAGATAATAACTTTGACAATCAATTGAATGAGGCCGAGAAATCTGCTTGGACATCATTCAAGAGCATCTGCAAAAACTTTTGATTTCCTAATCATAAGGAAGAAAATTACAAAGAAATAGTAGATGATCTTTTAATATAAGTGTATGTCACTGAAAATGACATTCTTTGCAGTCCTACCTGAATTCTTTCCCAGAAAATCTTGGAGTAGTGAGCGACGAACATGGGGAGTGGATCCATCAGGACATTCCAATTATAGAAAAACAATATCAGGGAAAGTGGGATCCAAATATCCTTGCAGACTATTACTTAAAAGAGTCCTATATACTTAAAAGAGATAGATCTGAAATATAATACAACATAAGAAGAAAATACAGCAAGAAAACTGACACTTCCATCTTCTACATAAGCATGTATTTTATTGCATTGTATAAAAAAACTAAAAAATTTAATACAATCATCATTCAAAAACCTTACGTGATAGAGGAAAACCAGTTACACTTTTAAATTCAGTGTAAAAATACTAATATATACACATATTATAATTTTTGTGACAAAAAAAAGTAATTTTTTGTTGACCAGCGGTATTTATAAGCTTCCTAACATCCAATGGCCAGAGAGTGCTTCCCAGTTTTAAACATCCTGTCTTTGTCAGGAACTTTAATAGTAATCATAGTTGAGAAATGAATTATTTGCCAAATGAAATGAAGCTTGTAATTACCAAAGAGACACATGCCACCATAAATTAAAGCCTTTTAGAGAAACAACCTCAAAACAAAATATCAGCAAGATTGTTAGATGAATTAATGTGATGCCTTTGGGCATTAAAATTATTAAACTGTTGAATTTCCAAAACTACATTACAAATCTACCTTGATTATTCATTGTCAATCCAATGAAGTGCAATCATATAATCAGAAAATGAATTTAATGAATGAATTAATTAATTCAAAATAATAAATTAATTTTAATGAATTAAATGAATTTCATATATGTGAGTATTTTATATTAGTACTTTACTAATCAAGAAGTCTTGATAGTGAAATCTGTAGTCTTTGTTAAACTCTAGATTTGGAACATAATAAGTTGGATGAAATCTTTCCAATAGAATAAATGATTCTGACATATATACACGACTCGCATAAACTTTCAGTGATGCATTTGTGAATCCTTTGTTTAATAAATTTAAATTCCTGTTTGTCTTAATAGTTTTTCGTAAGATTTCTAATGTGCATATATCTTCATCTTTGTTTAATAAAATGTTACAATTATCATTTAATGAAATTATATTTGAATTATTAGAGAAACCCTTTATGTAATGGAAACCCATACATTGGTTTAATAAATCAGTTATGACTGTTTTTAACCTCTTTAATACATCTAAATTATCACACCTTATTATAAGATCACAGACATAAGTCGGTTAATATCGTTTGACAAGTAACAAGGAAATTATCTATGTTACATTAACAATTTATAATAAGGCATCTAGAAGCACAAAAGTTGTACCATAAGTTATGGTTCTCGATGCATATTTTAATTCTTGGTCACCATCTAGAATTTTTTTTTAATTTGCTATAAGTAGGCGTAACCAGAATTTGCCTTTACGTTTTCTTTATGTTGGCAGTAAGAAGGTAATTATGTAACCTATATCTGAGAATTATCGAGAGGATATCTTGCTGAACAATAGGATCCACATGGGTCCGTCAATAAGGAACAATGTGATCAATGTGTCATTAAGATAAATTATTTAAAGATTTAGTAGAACTATCTTTTATTTTTAGATTTAGCCAGCCTCCATGGCGCGAGTGGTAGCGTCTCAGCCTTTCATCCGGAGGTCCCGGGTTCAAATCCCAGTCAGGCATGGCATTTTTCACACATGCTACAATTCATTCATTGAATGAATTGATGAAGATATAACTTAATGGTGGTTCTGGAGGTTAAACAAAAAAAAAAAGCATAACTATCAAAAACAACTTACAATTTAGTTAAGACTTGACTCTATAAATACAAGATAATGCAGTATATAAAAGATATTTAATTCAGAGATTAACTAATCATGAGAATTAAGTTCAGTCATATTTACTGAAATATACAATAGCAATGTTTACTGGGATAAACATGGCTATTTATCAAAACTTCTTAGAGATTACTGATATTTAGTCTTAGAAATTTTTCACCCTTATGTATAGGATGATTATAGTTACATTGTTTGATAGGACAATTAAATGACTTGTTTTTATAAGCCTTAGCACACTTTTATAAATTACCTTAATTGCCCTTCATTTGTGGGTACTGCTAATGTTTTGTCATATTATTGCTAAAACCATTTATTAAAGATTCTAAAAGTCATATTTATGTTTGTTTTAATGAATTACCTGGTAGCCAAAGTAATATACTGTACTACTTAAATGGACATGAATTCTTGTGTTTACCACTTTGCAGTGGGTTGTCACTCTGAGAATGGGGTGTACTACGTGTATATAAAAAAAAAATTAAAAAAAAAAAGGCTGGGGTCAAAAAATACTTGATACCTAGGTCGAAATGTGGCAACGTTCATGGAGAGGGAGGCAGCCCTCTTGCCTAGGACGCCTTGGCTCACTCACACGCAAAAGAGGGTGGGTTGGGGTACTTCTGTTAATGGCATGAGAAACCCTAAAGGTTTGAGAGGGCGTGCAGGGTTGAAAGGCAAGCAAAAGACTTGCCCGGATCCAAGTATGTTATGGCTGGGCAGGGTAGCTCCCCTAAAGAGGGGCATTTTGGCTATCTACGGGCGAGGGTTGGAATGTTCTAATGAGACAGGGGAGTCCCCAGTGGATGGGTCATAAAGAACCCAAAGCTAGGGAGTTGCAAATCTGCTGCCATAACACTTGGGAGCAACTGATGACATGCCTCACAGTGGTTCCAGTTGCTCCAGGAGTGTTTAAAAAAAATAAAATTAAGTAGACATGGAAGATAAGTGCAGGGTAGGGAAATTAACATTGACAGAATGTTGCAAGTTATGTGATGTTATGTAATGAATTTCTACAAAAAAAAAAAAAATCAGTACAAAAAACCGAAGAAATCTGTTATGAATACTCTACAAAGCAAGACCTCTATTTCAAAGAGATTTAAAGTAAAACCAGGGGAAAATTATGTACCTCTTGACATAAAACCTTTCTAAAACTCTAGTAATGATAACATGATAATGAATTCGAGCAGAATGAAAATCCAGAGCTTAAAGAATTACAAGAAGAGGTAACTGACTGTGTGAATACAACATTAACAGAAGTAGGGCACACATACTTGAAATTACTTAACTTAATGAGCACTGTAAAAACTTATGTAAAACAAAAACTTGAAAAATTCCAGAAAAATATAAACAACAAAATTGAATTAGTTCTTGATGTTGAAATCCCAGTAGAAGAAATTAAAAGATAATTGAAGAAAGAGCTGCTTATTATGGACTTGCTAGTTGATAACATAAAAAACAATTACACCTGGCAACAAAGAAAAACCAAATTCAGCCACTGACCTATCGAAGCATCACTTACATGGTCATGACAGAAAATGAAATATACTTTTCCAGTTTCTGATTACTCTGTGTGGCAAGCAGAGACGTTTCAAAGAAAAAGGTTTTCTACCAGAACCAGACTCAAAGAGGGAGAATCTTAAACCTGAAGTGATTGATTTAGTAATCAATTTTTTCTAAAGTGATGAACGGTCCAGAGTTTTGTTAGGTATAAAAGATGTTTTCAGCAAATGCAAAGACCAATATGAAAAGACCAGCTCAGTGACCTAACCAAACATCATTTAACATTTTCTTTGCTCGCTAACCTCATCTAATTAATGTTAAGTATTAAACTGACTAATTGGTAGGCTGAGTACATAATTGATACAATGGCCAGTTATTTAGTATGAAAATAATGTATCCTAGATATTTACAGGACATAAATTACAAAATTTTTGCAGACTATAACTGCATAATATACTAGTGATGTATATTAATCTAGTGATACCAGATTGCAATACACTGTTATACCAGTGATGTATTCTGGTGATTCACAATCAAGAAAATGCAATGCTGTGAAAAAATTGTGATTTAAAGAATACTTAAATAAAGATAAGTATACTCAACTTTTTACAAAGAGAAACGTACTGTATAGTAAATTAAGAGTGGAGATTAAATGATTATAATCAAGTTACAAAAAAATTGTGAAACCGTCATAATGGTTAATTATAAATAATAATTTGGCAAAGGATTTTATTTTTATAAAGCTACAATGTTTTAACTTTAAATTTATTACAGTAGTAGAGAAGAAAAACACATTAAGAGCAAAGAGTAACATATAGCTAATATTTCTAGACTACACTACTGCTTTCCACCATTCGCTCACTATACAATTTGTCAACTGATCATTAGCCTTCAACACTTACTTTGATCAACTTATTTTAATTAAGTCAGACTGACCAAACATTTTTATGACATTGAACTACTGCCAAACTGAACCCATTTTACAGTAATGAAATATTTCTTTATTAATAGTTAATGAAATTTATACTAACTTCTACAAGAAGAAATTATTTTTTTTACAAACCGCAATAAAGTGTTTACACTAAAAAATAACGGGTATATATACAACAATGGAACTTGATTAACAATTGGATAAGGGACTAAATTTAAACAAATGAAAACCACAGTTAAATTTATTACCTAGTTAATCATTATGAATCTAAGACGCTAACACAATTATTGTGCGGGATGAAATCCATAAATTTAAAATATGTTATACTACACAATAATACTACTAACCTATCAAAATCAGGCACAGTTTTAGAATTATGTTTCCTATACACGGCGTAGGTTAAGTCCATAATGAACACGAAAAATCACTCCGAAAGAGAGTAAACCACACAATATTTAGTGAGGAATTCATATACTGAAAAAAAAAAAAAAGGGTCCACAAAAACCATGAACGAACATACACTTAGTAAACAAGCAGGTTAATATCTGAAGATACCTAAATTCGCCACTATGCCACCTACAGTACTACATTCATAAATTTTATTAATAAATTGGAATGGACCACTATTACGTTTTACATTCCGTAATAGTTGAACTGTTTTTAATTAGAAACGTAAGATATGATTTCTTCATTAACTGACTATAATTTTAATATAAAATATGCCTCAACTAAAATATCCAATACTACAATTTACGTTGGCCAACCTGTATGTCACGTGCTCTAAAACTAGAAGTAGGGTTATATTATTTTTATACTGTTAATGAATTTGTAAATATTGTGATCAGCAATTTACGCAGTACATTCCAATATTTCATTTACGGAGAAAAATGTTAAGTATTGCTATGCTTGTAATTATACTATTAAAAAGTTATATCGGAATGCGGTTGTCAATTGTTATTTCTATAGACATATAATGTTTGTTATTTTTACTTGTGACTGCTAATGAAAAGATATTTAAAGACTGCTCAGCTTTAAAACATATGGAAATTTATATATTACGTTGCGAAGGTTTATTATAAAATCAGCTGTTGAAACGTGGTGACCAGAAGAAGATTTTGCTTTTAAATTATTTTAAAGGTAATATGATTAGTGTTAGGCATGCATCTCATTGTGTAATTTTTAGGCCATATAATATGACAGGTTTATATGTCAAGTAGAAATAATTTTTTTTAGTTCATTATCAAAAAAGAAAAGTTGAATTCATTCCTAAACATTGTTTGGTGAAGTTTGAGTATGAACACTAGACCCATGTCGCTTGAAGAATCGAGTGCTAGAGATAATTTCTGTGATGCTCCATGTGATATTATATGTAAACGTTCACTTCCAGTTGATAATTCTGATGAGAGTAGCACTACAGACTCTGAAATATATGATTATGTTGAAGGAGATACAATGTCTGTTCCTTTAACTCCGTTTAACATGAAGGAAGAACTTAAGGAAGGTTATTTTGATAGTGAAGGCACATACCACTGGAAAAAACGGCAAAATGATTTTGATGATAACTGGCTGGATCATGTAAATTGGAACAATGTACAGTCATATAAAATGAACAGTTTAATTCATGATACTGCTGATTCTGATTCAGAAGATAGATTTAGCTCTGTTGAAAGTTACAAAAAGATATTAACATATTTAAAGCCCAAAGAAACTGTAGCCAAAGCTCTTTGTAGGCTTGGTGGTAAGAACATATTAAAAACTTCTGAACGCTGGAGACTTAAAAAGCTAGGTAAATTTGTGAATAATAATGCTGATAACTCCCAGAAAATTACAGAGCTGACTGCTCTGGCGAACTGTGTGCTAATTAAAACAGGCAATGCAGATATTTATCAAGAAACATATGAAAGAGTAAAAGAAAGATTAAAAGAACTTGAGGCAACATGCAAACAAAGCAACAAACAGGTTTCTTTTGCCTTAAACAAAAAATTTACTGAGGTGGACATGTATTGTGATGATTTTGAAGAGAAAGGGACGCTAGGAGCTGCTGCTAGTCAAAGTGATAATAATAATTTTTTATGTTAAGATGTTCTGGTATTTAGGAAGATTTATTGATCTTGTAAACTGGTGATTCTTTATTACAGAATAATATGCCATTGTTTTGTAATAAACCAAATTTACCTAGGAAAGCTATTTTTCTAATAAAAATTTTTTTTCTGAAAGTTAATGAATTTCCTAAATATTTTTTTTATGTTTTAAGATATGATTTAATATATATGTAATCTGATTATTTCTGGCTGATTATTGTCTTTAGTATTAAAATTTTCTGAAGTAAACCATAGATTTTGTTTTATGAAAAAAAAAGTGCAAGTTGTAGCACAATATATACACACTTCAGTGAATTTCAAATTGTGTTGTTTTTTTTTTTTTGTCAAGTTTAATTTTACAGATATATATATGTATGCTACTAAAAAGTTTGCTTTATAAGTGATTGTTTTTTTTTAATGAGTAAATTTAATTTTTTTTTTTTTTTTTTTTTAAGATTAAAAAGTTTATATAAAATATGCCCCAATGTCTTCTTTTGTTTGTTAAAAAAAAATTAGCTGTTATTTTTTGAGAATGAAATAAAATATATTAATTAATGGTGTTAGTAATAAAATTATGAAATTAATAAAAAAGATAAATGTTATGACAAATAATTATTAAAAATTAATAAGATAAATCTATTCCTAAATACATCAGAAAAATGAAATTATAAATTCCCAAAATTAAACAGAAAACCAGAAGAAATATAAACTGTATACTAGAAGTAGAAAGCTCACATATATTTAATGAGGGAATTAGATTTAATTAAATAAATCATAAAATTTTTGACGATCTTGAAAGAAAGAGGATGATACTATAAGATGTATATCTATACTATTATATAAAGATGAAGAGAGTTTTTATTTGCTTGAGATAAACAAAAAAACTACTCGATTAATCACAACCAAACATTTACTCATGTTTCTTGGCATAACTGAAGAGGTTCTTAGATATATTTTATCTCAAAAATTTCATAAATATGTGTGTGTAATAGTGGAGATTTGCTGGTTGAATCATAAACTTTAATGAACTGTAAACTTTCCTAGGTATCACTGTGTGAACTGGGTTTTAACTGAATGATTTGAATCATTCAAATGAATAATATTACAAAAATAATAAATTAAATTTATGTTAAATAAAATCTAACTATATCTATCTATTACATAAAGACAAAGAGGATTTTTGTTTGTTCAGGATAAACAAAAAACTACTTGATCAACCACTGTCAAATTTTGAGCTATGCTTCTTGGCATAACTGAAAAGGTTTTTTGATACATTTACTCTCAATTAATTTCAAAGGAGGGTGAAGTTGTAAATTAAAGATATTCATTAAAAAATATATATATACATTAATCTTTTACTTCATTATATTTCTGCCTCCATGGCAAAGAAAAAAGAAATAAGTTATGAATTTATTGTCGTAAAAGGTGTGTGTACTTTAGTTATCATAGCTACTATTATCCTCTCTTTTATAACTTAGTTTCTTTTTCAGATTTCTATACAGATGAAACTTTAATTATTATTTATCAGTATTATTCTCACAATCATGATAACGAACAGTGTGGTGGTCCAGGGGACCAAGTGCTCTGGGTAGGTGGGAATAGTGGACCAAAGTGAGCCACTATGAGGAATAGAGGACCTGAGGCTGGCCTCATGGCCCCAGGTTCCAGGGTTTACCTGGGCCCAGGGCTAGAAAGGCCAGGTGTAGTATGTGTGTGTGTATATATATATATATATATATATATATACAGGGTGCTTTACCCCTGTGTCCCAGGTCAGCATGCAGATAAGCCTGGGGCCCTATCACAGAGCTCACTTCACTCACCATTCCTACTAGGACCCACCATAGTGTTCATTACTCTCAACTAAATGCGTGTAAACACCAGTTTCATGTTCATTATTTGTTGATGATTTTGCTGTATATATATATATATATATATATATATATATATATATATATATAATGTCCCGTCCAACAGCCACAGCAGAGAGAGTACTACAACACAAAAGCTCTCTCCTTGAATCTTGGTCCAAGGTTACTGGATTCATCTTTTCACCTGATAAAAGTAAATGTGTATTCTTTTCTCGGCTCCAGGACCCTTCCATTTCACAAATGTTTCTCAACAGAGAACTGATTGCTGTCTCTCCTGATATCAAATTTCTAGGTTTAGTTTTTGATCGTTGTCTTACGTGGGTGAAACATAACAAAGAATTAAAAGTAAAATTTTAAAACTTTTAGATATGCTTCAAGTCCTCAGCAACACAAATTGGGGAGCTGATCAGTCAAGTATGATACTCTTTTATTATTCTTTAGTTCGTTCCCGTTTAGATTACGGTTGTGTCACCTACTCTTCAGCGCATCATACCGTTCTTCAAATGCTGGATGCTGTACATCATTCTTTCCTTCGGCTTGCCTCATGTGCCTTTAAGTCAACCGCAGTCGTAAGCTTGCTTGTTGATTGCGGTGAGTCATCACTTTGGGACAGATGGGACCAGCTTCTGTTAACCTTCTTTGTCCGTCTCAAAGGACAGCCAAATCACCCTGCATTTAACTCGGTTCTTGAGAACCCTAATTTAGACAGATATGAGAACCATCCACATTTTACTGCTCCTGTAGGTATCTGTACCCATTGTCTTCTGCACCATATAAATGTTGGCATCCCTTCCATTTTTCCAACATATCTGTGCTCATACCCTCCTTGGAGAATCAACCTTCCAAATTTCATATTTAACCTTACAAATTACTATAAAGAATCAACGCCACCTATTGTCTTCGAACAGATGTTTCAACATATCCTGTCCAAGACAAACGCAGATTCAATAGTATACACTGATGGAGCAAAGCAAAATGATACTGTTGGTTGCACATTTGTTGTCAATGATAGAACATATATGTTTGACCTACCCAGTATCACAAGTGTATTTACTGCTGAATTATACACTATAAAAAAATCTCTAAATATCATTAACCCCACGTACCGCAATATCCTTCCTTATTTGTAGTGATTTGTACAGTGCTCTCCAAGGCCTGGTAAACTTTTATTCCAGACATTCTATCGTCATAGAAATATATAACGCAGTCGCCAAGTTGAACCATCGCAACACACAAGTGAATTTCTGCTGGATCCCTAGCCATGTGTGAATTCTGGGAAATGAACGTGCGGATCCCACACTAAGATCACATGTAGTCAACCATATTTCACAACACTTTTTACTAGATGTGACTTATCAGTGTTATAAAACTCACTCTTTGCGCAAAGTGGCAAAACGACTGGACAGCTACAGTCGATAATAAACTGCGCCATATTAAAAATACTGTGTTGCCATGGAACTCTTCGTACAGACGCATTCATTGAGAAGAAGTAGTCCTTTGCCGATTGCAGATTGGTCATACGATAGCCACTCACGGGTACTTGATGTCAGGAAAAAATCCACCATTCTGCGTAAGATGCGACTGCTGTCTAACTGTTCGCCACATATTGCTGGATTGTGTGCGTTTTGCAGCCTTACATCAAAAATTTTAATTACCTGGTACCCTTCACCGCAACCTAGGTAATGATAAGCATGTGGTGGATCAGTTACTCGAGTTCCTACGAAGTATAAGTATGTTTAATCAAATTTAATTTCTATGTACGAGATATTCATAATTTATTTTTGTAAACCGTGGGGAGGTCCTTTACACCCCTCATGAATTCTGTTAAATAATTTTTTTTTTTTTTGCTAATTAGTTGTACATTTTATAAGATTTTCTGTGATATTAGTTTTAAGTTTTACTGATATTTTATGTTTTATTAGTTTTAGTTTTTACCTTTAATCTAGTAGTAGTTTTTAGCCTTTTATGTGATATTAGTAGTAAGTTTTAATCAAATTTGTTTTTATTCTTTTTATTTTATTCTATTTATTTACTTGTTATTTTAACTTCAAATTTAGTTTTAGATTTTAATTCTTTTCAAATTTATTTATTAAAATATTTTTTTATTCTTTATCTAATCCGAGCGATAATAATACCACAGTGTAGTTTGCCATAAAAAAAAAATTACTCTCAACAGTTGTGAGAATAATCTTGATAAATAACAATTAAAGAGAGCTGAAAAAGAAACTAAATTACAGAAGACAGAATAATAGTAACTAAAGTACACAGAACTTTATCAAGGAAAATTTTAAAACTTAATTTAATTTTTTCTTTAATATATATTGTTAATTAACAACTTCACCACCAAAGGGGCTAGGGTCCTGGTCTGTGGTCTAAAACCTTACCTGGGGAAATATATATATATGTATCCTGCAAATTTGAAAGCAGTCATTTGGTTAGTTCTCGCATGACGCGAGAACATACAAACTGGCAAACTCTTGGTTTTATGTATAAGATTTTTTTTCAAGTATTTTCCTCACTGTATTGAATAGTATAATTTAGTTATAAAATCAAAATCAAAACCATCAAATACAGTACATTTGAAGTAGATAGAGTTTATAATTATAGCGCTTACAAAAATTTATTTCATCATCAGAATCTAAACATAAAATATATCAGCATACAGTCTTTTTTTATGTAATATTAAAATCTATTTCTCATACCATGGCATCTCAATGAGTGATAACTGTTATTGAAAAACTGTGATATTATAATAGTGATAATTCTTATTGAAATATTAGAATGTGATAATATCAAGTGAATTCTTATTGAAACAAGAATTATCTCTCATTGTCATGTATGAGAGAGAGGTTTTAATATTATACGGAAAGACAGAGTATGCTTATATATATATATATACTCGTATTATGAATAATCTTTAATTTTAACTGTGATGATAAAGTAAATCTTCAAAAGCTCTGCAGTTGGTAAGTTTCTCTTACATTTAACATACTGTATATGATGGTTTTGATTTTATAATTAATTAGATTATAAATATATATATATATATATATACACATTATATAACAATTAGCGACAACTCCGCTTCCAGCTACACATGCATACTTGACATGTAGTTTTAGCCCTTCAACATTCATTTGTTTGATCTTCATTCTTGCCAGTGCTGGATGCTGCTTGAAGTTCAGCTTGCAGGTATTTTTTACTATATACATTTCTCTATAAATGAAAGATTAATTTAAATCACAGTAGTACTCTCTAAGTAAAGAAATTTACTCTTTCCACAAACTGATATTATTTCATAATTTCTTAATTTAAAAAAAATTACATGATGTCAGGTTTTTTAGCCATTTTGTTTCCCTATTAAAAAAATAATAAGATGAAAAGACTTCATCGAAAATTGGTGCAGTAGCTTATGGGTGATTGAGTAAAAAACAAACTTTCAGATTTATATGTTGGTATGATATATTACAAAGGGAAACAGAAGGCAATGTGAGATCAGATATTAATTTTTACAATCCTCTGGAATGAATTTTTAAATTAAAAGAATCTCTTCAAATTAATATAATAAATTAATGGGGAATAATAAGGAATATTACTGAAGACTCAGTTAATCAGTCTGGATGAGTTCATTGAACATTTATGTACTAAATCTTGGTCTGATGTATTTAAGATGTTAAAAACATTTTTGAATTTGGATTGGTAATTTATCTCCGTCTTTAGTATTTAAATAAATTCAATATTGCTTAACATTTATTTACATTAATAAATGAAGATACATAATTTTAAATCAGCATTTTGAAGTGATTTAAACAAAGCATGTTGTAGTACAAGGTTTTTATCAAAATTGTTCTAATTTCCCATATATATTGCAAGTCCAAAAAATAAATATTTAATTAATTAAAGTGATAAACATTGTTAAATCTTTATGTTAATAATATTTTGTTAATATTATTTCATTTTTATGTTAATAGTATTTAAATAATTCAGTCTTTGTTGTCTGTAATCAGACCTTTCGAATTTGCCAGAATTTTATGGAAAGTACTAGAAGCAGTAAAGTTGTATCTTTGTTTGTATTGCTATTTTTACAGAAGAATGAATTTTTATTTGGCAATTTGCATTGATGTTTAGTTTTATAATTAATGAAATTATTTATATTGTTTGGAATTAATTGTATATATAAATAAAATAGATATTAGTAATATAAGCAAATAGACCTTTCTAGTATTTTGTAGATGTACAACAGGCACTATGTAAGCAAAACAAGGGACTTGCGGATTGGCTAATTGTGATGTGTTCTGATCGGTGACACAGCCATTGTAATGCGCAAAAGTTTAAATTGTTTTGTATAGATTTTGTTAAATGTTTTAAGCGTTTGTTTTTTGTTTGGTTAAATAAATTATTGTGAGGAAGTTTGATATCTTGTTGATTATTTACTAATTATTCTCATTATAACTGGCAACCGTGACAGGATTTGAAGAAATCTTGTTGTGGTTTTGAAAAAATCCTGATTGAAAGAAATTGTGAGGAAGTCTGATATCGTGTAAGTTATTCACAAATCATTCTCTCACTACACATATTTATGAGATAGAATTACTATTAATTCCTATACTATAACTATTAATACTATAAATCTCCATAAGATTTTATGTTGTTTTAGATTAGATTGGAATCAATTTTTTAAAAATAAAAAGTCAAATAGGTTTTGGTAATAAATGTACTAGTAAATGAATGCCAAAAATAAATATGAATGAGATTTTAATTAGAATAAAATTCACAATGTGTATCAAAATGAAAATAATTGTATCTGTTCAATAGTAAAATGAAAGATATAATTTTTTTAATACTGAGAAAGGTTTGGTGATTATTTATAGGCATAAAGGTTATGATAGAAATAACATAAATTAAAGAAATAGTTCTAATGAAAATTTGTATAAATATTAGTAACACATGATAAGGGGAGGTACTAAAAGGCCTAAAATAATAATAATAAGAGCTGATTATGTTCATGCAGAAAAGCAAATTACACAAATGTATAAAAGATTAATGGTTTTTTTTTTTGTAAATCTGATGTCCCTGTATATATATCATGAAAATCAGTTTGTTATATTACAAAAAATTCGGTGTGTTTTAAATTTACAGAAAAATTTTTAAATTTAAGAGTTGTTGGTTGAGGTAGAGACTTAAAATTAAGAGATATAATTTGGTTGAAATAAAAATAGAAAATAAGTTATACACAGTAATCACATTTATTCATTACCTGAAATTAATTCTATTCATCAAACAAGATTAGAACAGATTGAATTTGAACCCAAATTTAGCAAACTCTAACACAAAATTCTAGTATCATTTTAACTACAGAAGCATGAATTAGAAACTTAAACAATCTTAGATCTAAGTTTTAATATTATGCAGATACTATTTTTAATTGTTAATTTAAATGTGAATAAAACATTACCTGTGACTTTTTAAAAACAGTATGGTGTAAAGATTAATTTTTAACCAAATCAATAATAAATCATACAATCAAGTATACAATTTAAAAATAGATTGAAGAAATAATAAAAATAATAATAATAATATTAATTGGGAATAATATAAAACAGATTTGTAGGAAAATCTAATTAAAACATACACTCTATTATTAAAAAAATAAATTAAAATCCATTAATCAATCATTTTATTTACTAAAATTGTGAATTATTTTTAAATAACCAAGAAATGTAATTGAGAAATAATTAATAATTGGAAATGAACATTCAGTTGTAACTGAAAATGATGCAAATAATTTGAATTAGAAGATGAAAAAAAAAAGATAGTTATAGATAGGTTAAGTTTTATACTGTTTAAGAAAGAATAACATTAGATGTGGGTAAAACATGTAAATAAGTAAATAAAAGATATTACTATAAGTATTTAGAGATGTCAAAGAGAAATAAAATCATGTTTTGTTGTTATATTGATCATATTTATAAAAGAAACTCAATAATTATAATACTGTTTTTTTTTTTTTTTTCAGTGATATCATTTGCTGGTTTATTAATAATATTCAGTTTCTTCTTATATTGGTATTAAGTTAAATTAAGACAGAATAACTTCATTTTATTGTTTAATTTTGGCTTTTCTAGTAAAAAATTTTAAAATATAATCTTTGCAGTTTAAAAAATTACAATTAAGTAATATTAAATCAGGCTTGTCAATCTATGTAGCGGAGTAGTGAGTGATAGCATCTCAGGCTGTCATTCAGAGATTCTGGGTTCAAATCCCTGGTTAGACATGACATTTTTCATTCACTACAAATTTCCATTTTTGTTGGGCAAAATGTACAAAGCAACAAAAAAATAATAATAGTAGGGCTTAACAGTTTGTATTTTTTTTTTTTTTTTTTTTTTGTTTTATGTAGGAAGAGGAAAAGCTCTACCAGCCAAAATCTGCCCGTGCAGATAACAGTGTGGGGCTTTCACCCACTAAAATACCTCCCCCTTCATCCCAGGGGTGGCCAGAATCACCTTTCGGCATAACATCAGCCACCCTGGGGACGTGGCAGCAGATTCTCCAGCCCTACTGCCCCTCCCGCAGCGAAGCCCCCCTTCGGGGTCCTCTTGGGATCATCAGAGAGTGCCGACTTCTCGCTTGTGAGAAGCCAACATGTTCCTCCTCCAAGAGGCTGCCTACTCCTAACCTAAAGGGGCGGCATGCGCATTTAGAAATGCGCGAGTGCCCCTCCCCCACCCGCTGACGACCTCTCAAACATAAGAGGGGCCCAAATGATTTTTCAAAAAAACATTCTGCCTTAGTAAAGAACTTGATAGGCAATTTTTTTTATGTATAAATAGATTTAATAGTTTTAATATAAAACTGTTGGAGTATCGGTGTGATATTGTAATTTTATGTGATTAGTAATTATATATATATATATATTGATGCAGATATTATTTTTATATCAATCTAAAAACTAAGCCATTCAGTTCATTCCTTTTAATCTGAGTTTTAAATAGACTCCTACAGATCACACAATAGATAACCAATGAATTGAATTGGATAAGTTTATTGATTTTTTGTGATTTATTTAATTTTTCTTTTGATCCAAATTTATTATTTCATGTACTTTTATTAATTGAAAAAATTTTAGTAATCTGTTATGAATCCATCAAAAATGTCTAACTTGTGGCTTATAAAATTCTACCCTGTGATTTAAAGTTTTGTTGCAAATTGGATCAGATACTGTACTCATATATAATTTCTTGTTAATTACTCTTCATGTCAGAACACTTATAGCAATACTGTTCAGTGAACAGTATAATATAAACATATAATCCATAGTTTATGTTTATTACTTACTTATAAGTTGTTATATTTCACATTTTCAAAAAAAAAAATTTGAAGTCTCCAGTCCTGTTAATTGTATTTTATTTGGAGAAAGTAAAAAAATTTAAGATTCTTCAGTATCTTAAATCATTCCTGAAGATTCCCATTAGTCACTTAGGGCAATAAAAAGATGAAAAGCAAAAGAAAAAAGATAAAAACAGAGGATTTAGTTATATCACTATGATTATTGTTATTCTATATTTACACTTTTTAACTTTCTGTTATTAATTTTTACTTTAAAACATATGGAAATATTAACAAGAAAACTAAAAAATTATTAACTAATGTTGTATTATTTTATTGTAAATCTAGTCAAATTAAACAATTAGAAATTACAAAGAAATTCTTAAAAATTTTTATGTGGAGCATTGCACTTAGCAATGAAACATGGACAATAGGGAAACAAAGAAAGGTTCAGAAATGCGGCATTAAAGAAGAATATTGATAATTAGCTGGGTCGATAGAGTACAACATTTTAAACGTTTTAAGACAAATTAAAGAAGAAAGGAGTTTGTGGCAAAATATTATAGAGAACAAGGTGAATGGGCCTTATATTATGGCACCAGGATTAATAAATATTGTTCAGAAAAGAATTGTATATGTTAAAAAGAATAAAGGAAGATAGTGATTAAATTTTATGAAACACTGGAAATGTGGTTTGTGGAAGGTTCATTAAGCATAAGCAAATGGGCAGTATAGAAACATAAGTGGAAATGCACTAAATCAGAAGTAATGATAGAATAAAAATATTTGTGTTTTCTTACATATAAATAAAAATGCAGTTGGTACTGTTATGTTTTAAGTAATTCATGAAACAATTTTTTTGTTCCCTGATTATGAGCTGCAGCAAGCTGAATTCATTTTCTGAAATTTTTTGGTAAGCATAAGATTAAAGTAATAATTTTTTCACTTCCTCCTTTACTTTACTCATAGATATGTCTATACTTTTTTCTTTATTTATATTTTTATGAAACTAACAGTAAAAATATTTTTCATTGCAGTGTGGTTACAATTTATAAAAGATTATTAAATGAAGATTTTAGATTTTTTTTTACATAAAATTTTCAGCTTGCATTTATATTTTTTTTGTTTACAATTATAAACTTTTCAATGTGAAATGAAAAATGTTTATTTATAGATGGCTGTGACCAATTGTTGCAAATTTAATTTATCATTTTATTTAATTTCACGATAATTAACATATACTATTTGATCTCTTGTATTAACTAAAATTGTAACAGTTAGTAATACATTTATTATTTTATTTTAATGAATAAATATAATCCATCAAATTGTTTAGAATTTTTCTTTTTTATGTTAGTTTTTTTACACCATTTATAAATTAATATTAATTAGAAAAATCAGTTTTAAATAGGATTTAATTTTAAGTTATTTATACATATACTTTTTACATCTATTTGTTTTCAGGATTGTTTAGAATGGATGTCTTAAAACCAGATTTACTCTACATAAAAGGTCGATGTTTTAGAATAAATCCAATGAACATTAATTTAAATGATGATTCATCGGGTAACAAGAAAACCATTATAACATATGGTATTTATTTTTAATATACTTAATATAATTATAATTTCATATTTTGTTATAGAATTTTTGTTGCCTCAAAAGATTTTACATAAATTAATTCTGTGAAAGGCTTGTATGACAGTCCAATTGGTTTTCTACAAAACTTTGTTTGTTTTTTTCTTAACAGAGAGAGGAATACTATGTTATCAAAGAATGATTGTACAAATTTTTTTAGCTACACTGAATTAGTTTGGCTCCTTAGTTCAGGCCCCTGAATTAGTTTGCTTACTATATTATATGCTGTTTGTTTAGCCTCAAATCAGGCTTTATACAAGGTCTGTTGTGAAAATAACCGAACTTTATTTTTTTAATCTTTATTAATTTACAAATTCAAAGTATGCCCCTCACCTACTGTTTTCCCAGCAGGGTTAATTTCATAGTTAGCTTCATTTGGAATAGCTTTTGAGGTTGGTGATGAAATTGCTTTATCAGTAATCAAAATAGTGTCCTTTCATCTCCATTTTCAATTTTTGAAATAAGAAAAAAATCATTCAGGTCTGGAAAATAGGAAGACTGAGGGGAGGGACAATCATGATTTTTGACACAAAGCTGAGAGTGCAGATGCATTGTGGTAAAGGAACTAAAACTTTTGTCTCTTCAAAACTCTGGTCCCTTTTTGTGGATTTTTTCACTTAACCTTGTAAATTGCCTTATAGTATGGTAGTATGCACAAGGTGAACTGTTCACCTTGAGGCAAGAATTCAAAAGCGGACAATTCCATTAAAATCAAAAAAAAAAATCAGCCTCACTTTGACTATTGGATCAGAGACTGACTGCTTTTGTCTCAAATGTCGTTGCTGTAAACCCAACTTTCATCTCCCAATACGATCCTGTGCATGAATATTTCATCATTGGCTTGTTTAAGAAGTTGCTGATAAAAGTCCTGTTTTTTTCTGTGCTCTGTGTTAATGTTTGTCAAAATTTAATAAAGTGATTCAATTGAGATACTAACTTCTCTGAAAGTTGTTTTAGTCAATTTGAAAGCACCAGATCTTCGATTTTCTGAACAAGGATATCAGTTTAAGTTTGACTTCCTGGTCAAGGATCATTATCAATTGACTGAGTTCACTTTTAAATTGTGAATTACTCTGTAACATTGCTTAGGACCCAGAGCATTCTCTATATAAAGTTGAAATGTTGCTGTAAAAGTTTTCCCCAATTCCAATGAAAAGTTTTACATTGTATCATTGCTCCTAAAGTCTCAAAAAGTTACAAAAATTGCTATTTACACTTACACATTGCATCAAATATCACAAAAACTAAATGAGATATCAACTATCTCAAGAACAGTGGTTACAGAGGTGTGGAATACAATGCTGCCAAGTGTACATCACTAAATGTCTATTAGAAAATTAAAAATGTTTGGGTATTTTCTAAACAGACCTCATATCTAGGATTATTATCGGGTATATTTTCAGGGTATGTGCAATTTTCTTTTTTTGACACCAAGGTTGAGCATAATTCTATTTATATTTTAACAGAAAAAAGAATACTTAGTATGTCACTAAAAATACCATTAAAGATGTTTAAAAAAATATTGCTACTACATTGTATTTTTATTGTAAATCATTTTGCTGTTGCAGCCTGTAGATGGGATTACTCTTGGCTGAGGACAGTTTTCAGATCTTTATCAGAAGGTTGAAAGGGGATGGTATCCATCCCATCTCAAAAATTGGTAGTTTAATTTATAATTTAACATTTTTACTTTAAGTTTTAAATAAACTAGAACAAAACGAAAGTAATGAAATCTAGTAGAGATAATGTAGATGACCGCTAAATATAAAACTAGGAAGAGAAAAATTTACTGAGGATGAAGCAGGAGCGATATAATAAATGCTGAATAGCACAGGTGAAAGGTGGATCTAAATAATTTAGGGCTATTTCACTACAGTAATGCACCTCCTCATGCATCCACTGCTTATTCATGAATTTTTTATTAAAAAAAAAACACTTATCATGATGCCTCAGCTTCTATATTTGCTGGACATGACTCCTTGATAATTTTTCTATTACCAAAGCTGAATAAAACCATGAAGGTTAACAGTTTTGCCAACATTGAAGAGATAAATAGAATTGCTGAGGGAGCTTAAACTCCATACTGAAAATTATGTTCTGAAATGCTTTAAAGATTGAAAAAAGTGCTGGCACAATTTCTAAATGGGAGTACTTTGGAAGTCAACAATAATTAATTTAACTCTTATCAAACTTTGTACTTTTGTAGCTAACTCTTTAATTTCTGCAAAATTACATAAATGTAATTTACATTTAAAATTATTTTTATTTCAAGTTTCATAACGTAGTAACTAAGTATTTACTTGATGAATTGTTTGATCAAATAACACTAAGTATAAGTTTTCTCTTAACAACAACAGTTTTGGTATATTCATGCTGTTATCAGCAATGAGTAATCATTAGTTTGGAAGATTTTTAAAATGGAGCACTTTTATTTAATCCAGAATATATCTTCATACATGATTGCATCATACTTGATGCAATCTTTTTGTGTGTATACTAAAAAAAAAAAAAAAAAAAAAGAAAAAACAATTATATAATTTTTTTGCAGAAGAGGAAGATTGTGGTTTTGATTACAATGACTCTGAAGAAGAGGAAGAGAATAAATGTGTAATTGAATCAATCGATGGGAAGCGATACAGAACTGCGTTTCATGTTGCTAGGTATGTATGAAATGAATTTTGTTTATTCATATGTGAAATTAACATTTTGACAGGGAGAGCCTGTTTGCATTAAATGTTGCCTCGCAGCCACACTCCAGTAAAAGTGTGATTGCGTTGGCTTTATTTTAAATGTGTATATCTATCATATAAAAGTTAACGTTTGTCAATTTTCTGCAGCTTTGTTCTTGTACCCAAAGCTGACTTTGTCAAAAGGTCTTTTTCATGGTCTTATTAAAATAAGCCTTTTTATATTTTAAATTGAAGGTTTTTTTGCAATTGATCATTACATTGATATGCAGATTGCAAAAATGTTCAGTGTATAAAGTCACTTTGCATATAATGGCATGATGTATAGACCAATTTTCACTTAACTTTTTCATTCCTTGTACTGTGTAATATATTTTCCCTTAACATTTGCAGCACTAGAATTTTTGTTTTGACATAAATTTTCATTAATTTTGATATTAACATTTTTTTGCTTATCCTGTAGAAATATATTATTTTTAATAGTATGTTATTGAGTGAGTGCATGGTAAAAATTTTCATTTTTAATGGAATTTTTCCTTTTTTTTTTTTTTTTAACACATTCACTACAGTGTCAAATAAAATAGAGAACTTAACCATCTTGCTGTGCAGACAACTACGATGCTGCGTAGTTATAATTGCCTACTAAGCATTACAGTGCATACTGTGCATGTAGTTTTTATACAGATTTACTCTATATGCTGAACTGTTTGACCTTAGATTTTCGTTCAGTATACATTTGTGCTGTACCACATCACATTTTTCTTTTCATATATTTTATTACAAGTTATCAATAAATTATTCAAAAAAACATTCATAGTATTAATCTTATAGTAAATGCTGGTTTTTATTTACAAATTAGATTAACATCACCTAATTCATTACTCAGTTATGATTTTTCATCTTATTCCTGAATGACATTGTTGAAATATTTTTGTTTAAAAAAAAAATTCATTCATATGTATATTTAATAATACAAACTGAAAATTTTGAGACAATTGGGTCTGAAATGCTTCACAAAAGAATTTATATGTTTACTTAATAGATGCCATTGTGAAAAAAGCTTTTTTATATTCATATATCAAATGCTATTTTTATCATTTATGTAGTCTGAAATTCTTAATTTTGTTTTTCATATTTATTAAATTAATACTATAAACTAATTATGTATACCATAAAAATTTATTAAATTACCATAGAAAATTTATTAAATCATTTAAACCGTTTTAAACCAACAATATTTTTAATTATAAAGAGAAATGAAATAATCATACACTGTACTGTAGTGAACTTGTTATTAATAACTGTGTGTTTTGAGGTTTAATTGTGAGAATTTGATGTAATCTTAATTGTCTTATCTTAACAGTGTATGATTGGAGCGATTATTTAACAGATAGGTAGGCAATAAGTAGCAAGCAGCACTTCTCTGCTGTTAGTCAGCAAAGCCAGGAGTTTTTTTTTGGCATTGTAATGGCTATATATTTCATCTTTCAAAAGCTGAGTAGAGATGTAACATCTCAAAAGTTGAATTACATTTTTGAACAGGACATATACAGTGGCAAACAAATTATTCTGAACACAGTACTTTTAACAGAAAATCTGATTTTTTTTAAACAAAAAATATTTCATACTATTACTCAAATTTAATATTTTTATTTCATTGATTCCACTAAGGTAGAACAATGATTTTTTTATTTCTTCATCTCGAAACCAAACCTGTATCACTGAATTAAAATTCTGAAGTCTTCTTTTTAGTATGGGCCTTAAATTTTTGATGGGATTCAGGTCAGAGGAGTTTCCTAGCCATGAGAGCACTCAATTTGTTTGGTTTTTGAAGAAGTTTTTTCCTTTCTTTGACAGTGACTTGGTGCAAGGCCCTATTAAAAATAACTTCTGGATTCTTCTGCATAAGTGGGATTATATTTCTTTTGTCATATGTTAATGTATTGGTCAGATTTCATCACTCCATCCACATGCATAAGTGTCTCTGGCCCTTCATGTGTGTAAAAAACATCCTCAGAACATCTTTTTAGCTGCATGTTTAGGAGCTTGTTAAAGATGTGCTGGCATAGAATAGTCTACTCATCTTATCTAGGCTATTCTCACCCCTTCAACAACAAAAGTCTCTTCTGAAAAAATAACTTTTCCACATCTCAATAATCCATCCTTATGTTCCTTTGCCCATTGATCTTTTTGATTTTGATTTGTCTTAGTCTTCATAATCTGTGTCTTTTTTTTTTTATCAGAAACATTACTCCTACTGGCTCTCAAGACTCCTATTAAGGTCAAAACCTGACAATAGTGGATTAATTTTGCTTTTTCTTGTTAATAACACTGGTCTACAAAAAAAAAAAAAATTTTTTTCTGTAACATGAATTACTTATACTTATTCCTGTGTAATTTTTATTTCTTAATCCTAAAATGACAATGAAAACCCCTTACCATGTCTAGTTTTTTTGTTACAGAGACTGTAACAAAGAGTGTGTGGCTGAAGGGAGAAAATGAAATGAAAACAAGATGGTGTGCATTTATTAATTAATATATAATTTTACTAATTCATTACTTAATTACATTTACTACATACATTAAATAATTATTACACACATATACAAGTTTCTCATTGTTTTTTCATTTT